>NMRB01000152.1:251633-276598 GCA_002633025.1 Notospermus geniculatus
CTTTACGTCAACAAGGATTTAATGACCTTTACGTCAACAAGGATTTAATGACCTTCACGTCAACAAGGATTTAATGACCTTTACGTCAACAAGGATTTGATGATCTTTACGTCAACAAGGATTTAATGACCTTCACGTCAACAAGGATTTAATGACCTTTACGTCAACAAGGATTTGACGACATTTACTTCAACAAGGATTTAATGACATTTACTTCAACAAGGATTTAATGACCTTTTTGTCAACAACGATTTAATGACCTTCACGTCAACAAGGTGCCAAGGATTTAATGACCAACAAGGATTTAATTACCTTTACGTCAACAAGGATTTGATGACCTTTACTTAGCCAAGTGTTTGATACCTTTGATGACCTTTTCGTCAACTAGACACGCCAACAAACAGACCCCTCCTTGGATTTGATGACCTATTTGCTTTGTGATAAGATCCCACATCATTCTGAGAAGCTGCAGCAAATTCTCTGGAAATGAATAAAGGTAACGTTAGAATTTACCAGGTGTTATCTAATCCCTTTCTTCCTCCCCATGATGCCCGCCTTTTGTCGCGGGATTTACCGGGTTAGCCTTCATGGGGGGGGGGGGATCCATCAAATTTGGCCCAAGGGCCTCCTTCTTGCACCTAAAATGGTAAGAAAGCAATGTAGAAAAACACTCCCATGAAAGGGTCTTGGTATCTTTGAGTCCAATTTGACTGTGCGCCGCTTAAACCGCAAAGGTATCGTTGGGGCATCTTTATATCGGGGAGGAGAGGGGCATTTTATAGATTCTGTTATGACAGTTTTGTTTAAAAAATAGCCAGTTTAACGTACACGTACGTGGCTATTTTTAGACAGAAGTGTCATTAACAGAATCTACGAAATATTAGTTAGTTTTGGGCTAGTTTAGACCAGTTTGGGGCGGTAAGGGAGATGACGCGTCTACATATCATGAAGTGAATCACAATGTAGAGTGTGGTATGTATGTGACAGATTCAACCATCAAAATCGTGACTCACTCAATGACATCGACAACAATAAAAGATTTCGTATTGAAGAAAACACCGGGCGGGGTGACGATTCGATCTGGAGCGTGAAAAACAGGGCAGAAATAAAGCAAAAGACATTGTTTAACGAAGTTTGTTGTCTGCAATGTTTGAAGTCATGATCCAACGGGAGAAATTGTCGGCCTACATGCGATTTTGTTGTTTATTGTACATGTACTACATGGTACAGCATATACAGGACGGACAGAGTGTCGGCCGATTTTCTCACGAAAGACACATGCATACACCCACCTCCTAGCATGTCGTTTATAATTGAATTTTGTTTTGTTACAGGAATATTGTTGACAGCATTAGTGCTGTTACTTTGCCTCGACAATGCGCAGCTTGCCGCAGGTAAATGAATTCCGAAGTCTTTCCTTAGTAAAAGTGCAGGGGCCGTATGCATAAAACATCTTTTGTAGGGCCTAAAATTTCCCTTAAACCATTGTTCCAAACAAAAGATAAGGGAAATTTTACACTTAAGATGTTTTATGCATACGGCCCCTGGCCCCGTAATATTCATAAAACTACTTAAGTCTAAGTGTGAAACTTCTTTTGTGTTGAACAAAGGATAAGTGTCATACATGTACTTAGACTTAAGTACTTTGTAGTTTTATGAATACGGGGCCAGATTGATGGAAACACAATCGAAAGCGAGAGGGCTAGTTCGCTTGAAAAGAACAACCCTCTATACATGTTCGAATGCCTTGAGAAAATTTTGTCAAGGGCGAAAGCAATACGGACAGTGATGGGAAACGGTGTGATGTTTGTAAAGGAATATTGGTTCTAGTTGACATGACATGACATGGCCATGCATTGTGCCCATTGACAGGTGTAACAGTAAAGAGTATCTCACTGGAAAAGTGTCTGCTTCTATTGTTCAATGAAGGATTATGTGCATAGTTATAGAAACCAATCGCCAGAGATTAGAAAGGAACAATTTTTTCCTAGGGACATTCCTTCGTGTCACACACCTGCAACGCGCCATGAAAATTGGTACATTTAAACATGCTTTTACGAACATGTAATTTGCCACGTTAGGGCATTCTAAGCTAGCACAAGACCAGGATGGGCCAAATGCCCCAGACATCCCGAAAAACGTGTTAAAGGGAGATTCCACTCATTGTGTAAAGTTTTGAATTTTTGAAATATCGTTAATACATTCAAATTCATTGATATCTGCAAAATGTCAGATTTTTTTAAACATCAGCAAACTCCTCATTTTAAGTATTTTAATTGAATCCCAAAGGGACCATTGCACAGCACATGTGATGTCATATGTGCTCAATGCATATTTATGAAGGAACAACCAATAGGATTAGGCAGTCACAGTATTAGCTCATTCACTACAAAGGTCGTCAGCCTATTGGCACTAGTGACATCACAATTCATGGCATTAGTCTCTGTGGATTGACAAAAATTCAAAAGCTTACAATGGTCAGTGAGTAGGTGGAGTCTCCCTTTAATTTTCTTGAAGGTTTTGGTCGAAAAAGGGTTTTGCCCCACTGCACCAAAAGCTAGTTATACGCCCCTGCATGCTGTACACTGTACAAGTACTATTAAGTCCTACGTCATTTACGTCATGTACGTCATTTCCCCTCCCATCCAGCACCGGAGTTACATCGCTTATTTCGTTTCCAGCTCTTTGTCTGAGTTCTGTTAATCTCGATTTATCGAACGGCTTCGAATGCACAATGCCGACTCAGTTCAGCTGCCCACCACCGAAAGGGTCTGAGAACAGGGATTTCAAGACCATATGTGGCCCGGAGAATACACCAATACAGTGTAACGTGGCGACCGTTGAAAACTTCCCGTATTCTACGTCATTCGGTCTCCATTACGGAAAAGACAACCGCACTGTCTGCTTTGGACCTCACAGACCGATTGGCGAGATATCGTACCTAGATGGGGAGATAATTGGAAAGGTAGGACTGCGGATGGAATATACAGACCCCGGGATACAGACATACATGTAGGCCTACGTACAGACGTTACCCATGTAACAATACTTATACGAAAGTTGGGCCTAAAAGCCACGGCTTGCGGCGAGCTGAGCCGTATTACATGTGTAGGCATTGGGATGATCAACAAGCCATGTACAGGTGTACTGTATTGTTAAAGGAGCACGATATTGCATCTCAAATGCGTCATCTGACTGCCGACGTAGAGGGAGCCACCTAGCGGCAGTAAGACGAACTACAAAAGTGCATTACCAAATGTACGTAGTAAGGGTCAATTCGCCGACAACGTAGTTATTCACTGGGTTGGAGAGTGGCGCCGGCTGTCGAGAAAAAGTTGCAATACCGTGGACGTCCTTTAAACTAGCAAAGGATTATCAAAACCCTGTGAAAACCCATCTTCGTCAAGGTTTCTGCCAGCGGGGGCGGGGGGTACAGGGGTATAAATCCCCCATGGCTTGAAGGGGGAGGTAGGCCTACTGAACACAATAAGATGGTTACTTTAGGACTAATTTCTCCCTCACCATTTCAGTATGTTGTCACATGCCTTGGTTCCATTCCGGGTTCCACTGCGTCCAAAGTGAACGTTACGGTACGTTTTTCCAGCGCGAACAACTATCCTAAATTTCAACGTCGTTCATATTCCTTTGCCGTGAAAACTCGAGCGCCACCTTTCGGTGTACCATCTCCGACTCCACATCAAGTGAAGGCCGACGATCAAGACGCTGGGGTGAAGGGACTCTTATCATATTCTGTAAAAGGTAAGTAGGCCCTATAATCGAGCATTGGAAATTCTGCGCGTCAACAAAGGCCTCTACAAATTGCTTTTGTGAGATGCTGGGGCCGTTTAGACGACAGGCAAAAATCCACATGCGATCCCCGGATGCGATCCGATCGAATCCGATTGTGGTTCAAAACTCCTACGTATAAACGCCACCCAATGCGGTCCAATGTGGATTTAAAATGGTCCCGAATCCACATCAGACCGCATTGGACCACATACGACCACATTCAAATATCGTCTAAACGCAAATGAGACCCGATGCGCGGGTCGATCGGATCCAATCGGATTGAATCTGAATGTGTTTTTTGGTATGTCGTCTAAACGGTCCTATTGCCAGGTTAGTGCTATTGCCGACATTTTATGTAGGCCTATACTCACATACTAGTAAATCGATTGTAATCTACCTTGAGTAACCAAAAACTTGGATCATTGCTGAGAAATCGCTCCGTAACACTAATTTCTGACGCATACGTATAGTACATTTACAATAGGGAGTTTAAGAAATCAAACGATAAACGTTAACTTTACCGACGACAACTTTTCATACTACGAATTCACCAGAATTCACCAGATTATATGTTGCATTTTCGGTACAAAAAATAACGTTGTCGTGAGTTTCGGCCTTCGACACCGTTTAGTGCTCATACACCTGTTCGAGTCGGCTTTTAAAATCCTCGCTAAACGTGACTTGTCGTTGCGAAAAACTCACTAATTATCGTAAATGTTCAATTTTTTTTCTAGGCACAACCGATTTCAAGATCGGTGTAAACAGTGGCATCCTGTATGACAACAGAAATCCCGATAATTCCCAAGAGCAATTCGCCTTTTCGGTAACGGTGAGTATACATGTATTTAAAATGGTCCAAAAATGAAAATGATGTGCATGTACATGTACACGTACGTGTACATGTATACATGTAGATTTCATCTGCTGTCTTCCGTCGTCGGTGAGATACGTAGTCCCTATCATTCAGCGGATTTCCCTCATTTAGACTGGTTTTCGGCTTTGCCGCTACACTCCCGCGGCGCTCACTTGGAACGGACAGTAGCGCCGCGGGAGTGGAGTGGAGCGGCAAAGGCTGGAATCAGTCTATATGGTAGATTAACGAAGATGTGAACTAGGCATTGACATACTTGCACGCACCTGCACTTGCACAATTGTATTATTCATAATACGAATAAAGAGATAATAATAATAATATCTCTCACTTTCAAAGGAACTTCACCAAGTTGACCACATTGAAACGCTCCCTTAACTCTTCGGCGTTAAGCTGTGTTTCCACGAGGCGTTTGCGGGCGCGGATTAGGAGGCGGGCACGGGTGCGAGTGAAATAGCTTAAGGGAAATACGTTGGATCGATTTTTTTCACCCGCGCCCACCTCCTAATCCTAATGTCGGGACTTCGATTCGAAGATACATGTACATGTATCAACAGCCAGCTGTGTGGTCAGTAATGCCGACCATCACCAACCAGAGCCGGCGGGGCCACTTTTCCATTGAGGGAGTACACCACCAATAGGGGCACCTACATATACAGAACGAGAGATAACGCGAATGCCCTGCTCCCCCGAGAAAATTTTGATTCTGAAGTACCGGAAACCGGATTTCCTGGCGGGTGACGATGGACATACATGTAACACTTCGAGGGGCGTGCAAAGTGCCCTTTTGGGATTTGCGTGCCCGTTTCAAAAGTCACCCCAACCAACAATGCCAACAGGAGAAGCTGGACCCCGGCACTGGCAGACTTCTGTGACCTTACAACGCGATTTGGGTAATTTCTCATATAAATATTCA
Organism: Notospermus geniculatus; assembly: GCA_002633025.1. Classification (NCBI taxonomy): domain Eukaryota; kingdom Metazoa; phylum Nemertea; class Pilidiophora; order Heteronemertea; family Lineidae; genus Notospermus; species Notospermus geniculatus. Next base: position 257,210 of record NMRB01000152.1, read on the forward strand.
CTGCAGGCACGTGACCAAGGAAGTCAAACTGCAACTGTTTCGGTCAAAGTGATCATCACTCCACCTCGGTGTGAACAAACCACTGTAAACGTTGAACTGACAGAAAATGATTTAAAAGTGCCATTCTCAACAGTCAAATGTAAAGGTGCTTCATCCTATGAAATAATAAGTGTGGATAACGGTAAGCTTATTTACATGATTCATACAATCATTTAAAGCTAGGCGCACTTTGACGGATACCGCACAGTCTTAATATTTGAAATGGCAGAGCCACGAAACTTCGTAGTGTGCGCCATATGGCACAGCCATTCGTGGATGCGCCGCGTGGCTCTGCCATATTCCTTAAATCCAATCGGTTTGATATTTTGTGCGGCCACACACAATGGCGCAGCAATTTCTGGTCTCAGCCAATTTGGCTACGACCTGGAAATTTATTTTTGTCCCTTTTCGTATTTTTCAGCAAAGGGTTACTTTACAATCCAACCGAAGGATGGAATGATAAAAGTGAAGCAACCCCTTCCGCCGAATTTCGGCAAATATGAAATACGGTTGAAAGTCCATGGAGCAGAGCAAAAATATACGGAAGTGACTGTGCATTTAACAATCAAAGGTATGGTCACTGTTAGAAATTATTAATTTTACAGTAGTAATTTTGCTGTAATTTTACAGAAAGTGCCTGCAGCAGAGTCCCCAGCACTTTCTGTAAATTTACATAATTTTTTAATGGTATGATTCATGTTTTCCTGTATTGGTTGGACTCCATTGGACATCCCATTATGATGCCTTCTGGGACCAGTATGAAAATATAATTTGGTCAGCCTCCAGTCAAGTCTCTGTTAACATTTATTTAAGTCTGTAGTTTTACAGATCACGCTGTAATTTTACAGATCGTGCTGGGGACTCTGCTGCACAGATTTTCTGTAAAATTTTAATTCTGTTATTTCTAACAGTGTAACCTCCTATAGCAGGTAGACGTTTAATGTGTCTCAGTCAATGGCTGATATTCATAAAAGCTCGCAAATACTTTTACTTCAAGTTTTGCAGTACATACATTGGACCGCGCTGTGCAAATCTTAATTAAGTATAAGCATTTGCTAACTTTTATGAATACCAGCCAATGATTCGTCAAAAGCAATTTGGTCGTGCCGGCCAAAGTGTATGAATATACGAACAGGACCATTGCCTTACCTTCAACACTATGTTCCAGACATGAAACCGATATGCACACCAGACAAAGTCGCTGTCAACATTTTCTCAGGGATGACATGCGTCATCCTGGTCCCATGTACTTCTCCGTACAAGAATTTCGTCCATTACAAGTCGATTAGGCGAACTGATCCATTTACTGTGGATGACAGCCGTTTCGGGGCTTTGAAGATTTGCAAGAAAGCAAATTTTAAGGTAATGCCTAGTGTTCATGGTCTGCGATTAATCAACAACCACCTGCAGAACATTTATTTCTTTGCACGGGTACCTCATGCATGACCACCCTACCATGCAAGTCAGCACGGTACTCGCTTCATATCACAACCAAAATCGCAAAATCACAGACACTGGATTTACATTGTACGACTGGGATCTAGCTCCTCCGTCTACTTTTAACACATCAAAAGCAACAGTGACAGGACTTCGATTCGTTTCGAAAACTTCAACAACCTGCTGTGTGGTCACTGCTGACCATCACCAACAGGAGAAGTGGGCCCGGTGTAACGCTTAGTGTAGATTGACGGAATGAGGCGCGGCTTGACAATGAGCGATACACAGAGAAACAGTGAACACGTTGCCTAGTGTGTTCCAAACAACGGCAGTCACACAGAAAAATGGCCACACTGAGAAACATTACCGGCAGTGCCAGACCTTTGTGACCTGACTGCGATTTTGGTGTTTATGAACAATATAGAGGTCTCTGTGAAGTGGAAATATGAGGTTGCGTTTTTTTACACCATGTGTTACAAATTGCTTTTATTTCAGTCAGGGGGACTCACAATCGAAGCGAGCGTTCCCAAAATGTCAAATGTCGTGCAAAGATTCGACGTGACGGTAAATGCTATCCAGGAAGTGTCACCCATCAGGTTTATAAACAGTGGGGCGGCGACAGGAACTGTGGCGGACATTACTGGTGATGGCTCGGCCGCGCTTCAAGCGAACGTTGAAGGATTATTCACACCGACATTATTAATGGGTGAGTCTGTGAGACCGCTGATAAGCTAGGAATGCACTGCTGATTTTTTGCGTTGCGACTTGCTTTGCAACCTGCTACATGAACCTGCGATTTGATACGATCGCAAGAACTGATACCGGTCGCCGACCGATTGCCGACTGAAATTGACCACATCTTCACCATTGGTGGAAATCACGTCCAGCTTGTCCACGAAGGCGATCGAGTGCCCAGTTGCAAAGCAAGTCGCAAAGCAAAATAAGCTTGAAAGTCAATGGTGGATTCCTAGCTTTGCGAAGGAGTACATGTACATTTTTGCACACGCCATTTGTGATTTGGCGTGAATCACAAAAAGATGTCGATTTTTCAATTTTGTGCGTGCATTATTTTGTGCTTTGTATCCCTTCACCTTGGAATGAACGTAGCACTCTCCATTCACTATGTTTCTGATTTTGATTTTAAATCGTGGAAAATGAGGAGTGAAAGGTTAAAAACGAGTAGTTCATTTCTCCTAGGAAATGCGCAGCGAGCGGTTTGCTGCCAAACATCAAATCTGTAAAATGTGTGAGTGGAAATTTCTGTAATTTTCAAAAAAAAGATGGTTCATTGCCCCTCCCCTCTCCCTCCCCATCACCACCATCAGCACTACCACTACAGACCCATATTTTCTCCACCCGTCAGAATCTACGGAACAACTGACCTATTCTGTGTTGTTTTTTTTCAGAACCAGATTGCCGATATTTTTCCGTCCTTAAAAAGGAGCACATTGCAATCGTCATTGTTAACAGGTCGATTGTTGACCTACCCATGAACAAGATAAAATGTGACGGCATTCTACTGGTAAGAATAAAAGAGTATAAAACAGATCCTATTTATTAACGATGCTAGGTAAGAATCAAAGAGTGTTAAGTCGTTCCTATTTTTAACGATGCTATTGTTAAGAATCAAAAAGTTTCAAGCAGATCCTATTTAACGATCCTACCTTTAAGAATAAAAGACGAAGAGCATGAAATGGATCCTATTTTAACGATGCTAAGAATCAGAGACAAAGAGTATAAAATGGATCCTATTTTAAGGATGCCACTGGTAAGAATCAAAGAGTATAAAGCAGATCCTATTTTAACGATGCTACATGTACCTTTAAGAATGGACTACTCGCAGGGTACTGATGGACGCCTCGTTTAAACATGGGCCATTGAACCATCTTTTTTTGAAGATGGGGATTTGGCCTAGTGGTTTAAGGCGTGCTGCCCCTTAGTGCTGGCGATTGATGCCTTATGCGAGGGTCCGTGGGTTCGATTCTGGTAGGAAGCAATGTCTTTCACCTTAGAAACTTGATTTCTATTTCATATTCTTTAAGAATCAAAGAGTATGAAATACATGTAGTTCCTATTATTTACGATGCTACTGCTAAGAATCAAAGAGTATAAAATAGATCCTATTTTACGATGGTATTGGTAAGAATCAAAGAGTATAAGAAACAACCTTGACTAACTAACAACGGCGAGAGTGTGGCCATCACGACAGTGCATGGGTTGCGAATAACACTGTATAAAGCTATATTTACACTCGAGCCGATTTTGTCGTACGATTGTGTCGGCCGACAGAGACGTACGACAAATACGCACCGAGACGATTTTTTGTCGGTGCGACATCGTGTGCAGAGGTCGGGTGTTCTATTTTCACCCGACATCGGCTGCTTCTCCCCATGGTTGTCTACCTAATGACGAGGTCCGGACGAGGTCCTAAGGGACGCGTGAATAAATCGTCCCGTGTAAACAGAGTAGCCGATCCCGACAAATCGGTACGACGGACAAATCTGATAAGACTCTATCGTACGACAAAATCGGCTCGTGTAAATACAGCTAAAGTTCATTTCTCCCTAGGCATCGAGTGAACAAAAAAAGACATCAGTTTGGAAGGATATCACAATAAAGATAACCGACACCAACACACCGCCGACGTGTCCAGGGCCTATTTCTGCTTCTGTCCCATATTCTGCATCTAAAAGAGATACGCCTACCAAAGTCACTGACATCGAATGTACTGACAACGATTTCACCACGAAAAACACCGACATTACCTACAGTCTCCAGGAACGTCTAGGTAAAGGAGAGAGCATGAAAAGGAAATAAGCTGATCATGATACGAACTGTGGAGTGCGCTATTCCCGCATCCGTAAAGGCCCGTTTCCACTACAGCAGTTTTCGCTTGGTTTGCTGCAAGGGGTGCGGTTTTCACGTGGTTTTGGATAATCCCTCGAAGTTTTAACAGTTCATGGCGTTTACCATATCCCATAGCCTGTGTGAAAAGCGCTCAGCGCGCCGCAAACCGCGGCGGAATCCGCTGTAAAGGCCTGAACCCACTGTCGCGTTTTGCCGCCGCGGTTTCATCCCTGCCCGACAAATCCTTTGTTATTTTCTCGGTCCGCTGCCTTTTAACAAAGCATTTTCTGCCGGTGCGTTTCCCCGCTGCGTGAAAACGCGTCAGTGGGTTCAGGCCTTTAAGGCCCGAACCCACTGACGCGTTTTCGCGCAGCGGGAAAACGCAGCGGCAGAAAATGCTTTGTAAAGAGGCAGCGGACCGAGAATATAACAAAGAATTTGTCGGACAGTGATGAAACCGCGGTGGGAAAACGCGACAGTGGGTTCAGGCCTTTATGGAAACGGGCCATAATGCCTGTTTCCACTACAACGGATTCCGCTGCGGTTTGCGGCGCCGGAGAAGTTTTCACAGGCATTGGGATCATTAACATGCCATAAATCATCGAAGGATTATCCAAAACCATGTGAAAACCTTTCCGGCGCCGAAAAGCGCAGCGGAATCCGTTGTAGTGGAAACAGGCCTTTAGTTCGGTCCCAGTTATTCGTCGCTTAGTTTTTTGCGCGACCACGTCTAAACCTGCGACAGCTCCATGCACCGTAACGGCTGCTTCCCGTGTGTCACAACTTGTTACATCAATGAGTCACACTTCTCATCAAATCAAATGCATGGAATTTTGCCTGTACATGTATTTATTTAATTTGTTTTGGCTGCTTTACAGATTATAACTACTTCAAAGTAGAGGGGAACAGTCTGTTTCTAAAGGCATCACAAGACCTGCCGAGAGACAAGCCCAGATATATCGTCGTATGCAATGCACAAAACGCTAAGTCCACCAAGCCTCTCACCACAAGTGCGACAGTAACTGTGAGCGTGACAGGTAGGAATAATGAAATTCCACCCCAAAAGGTGCCTATCCACGGGAGAGTTTTCTTCCATGAGTTAGGCATTGCCTCAGTGCCATCTGCTTCGCAGAACTTGCAAGAAACACGTCATCACTGACTAATTTTTAAAAAGAATGCATATCCACTCCCATTTACATATTTCCTTTATAAAGGTACATGTAGTGTCACACTGAAGTATTTGTCAAAACGTCCTGTCCCGTCCTAAAAAATCGTAAAACGGGCTAGAATCTGTGATGTTGGCCAAATAATGGGTCACATGAATAAAGACTACTTCAGATTTGTACAGCATTGCCTTGTGCATTTGTATGGCAAAATTCAAGTAAAAGCATTTAGGCCCTGCCTGTCTTTATTCATATGACCCGAAGTGCTAGACCACCCTTCCCGTCGGTCCGAGCCCGTCCATGAAGTTCGTAAAAAGACTGTAAAAAGTTGCCACACGTCCACCCCGTTCGCACACAGTTTGAGCCTGTTCAGCAACATTTTCAAGAACTATAACTCAGTGTGATGGTGGCATGAACAACATGAGCTACCTTTTGCTTCTCTAGGAATGCTCCCTCCAGATAGCGATTTGGATGTGGCCTTGTCCATGGAGTTGCCGTGTAAGAAGCTCTCCTTCCCCGGGAGTCAAGTGGATTACGCCATCGTCAAGGAGACATTAGACTTGCACGTTTTCAGCCGGATAAAGATTTCGTTTCTTCTCAAGGAAGGAATAAACCTTTGTGTACTCCAACCACCAAGGAGAAATGCAAGTACAACCAACCAGGCTACCGCTACTGATCCGCAAACATATCAAAAGCAGTTTTGAATCTGACCTCTCCGCAGTTTCGAACCGCTGCCCGTTTTACCCGCGCTCCGAAACTGCTTCGGTGTTCACGGACGATTCTCAGAAGACGACCAATAGGCGTCAGTAGTGAGCCAAACTAGCAAGCCAACCAGTGATCCTCTTAAGGGCGGTTTACACTAGTAGCAAGTTGCAGCAACCTGCAACTTGTTGCAGTCCACCTGTGATGTTTACACATAGCAACATCCACCGCGATAAATTGCAGAAGTTCGCAACAAGTTGCAGGAATTTTGGCGGGAATCCTTTGTTCGGCAGCCATTTTGGCTTTAGTAGACGTCACATGAGTTTTGGCTGTATTTTCATTGGCCATCGACGTGCAACTTGTTGCAACTTTACCAGAAAATAGGATCTAGATCCTAAATTTGCAACGAGCTGCAGTAGATAGTTGCAACAAGTTGCATGCCCGTTAACACATGCAACTTTGATGAATTTTTTTGTCTCATCAGGTTTATGCAACAAGTTGCATGAAGCTGCTTATGAAAAGTTGCATGTGTAAACGGCCCTTTACAGGACCACTTTAATATGCTCGATACACGTGCGACGTGTTTTAGCCAATCAGCACATCCTGCGCCAATCTCATACCCAAAGTTCAATGCCACATTAAACTCTGGAAATGCCTAGACCGGTACTACTTTTGCACAGTGCAAATGCATTGTTCAAGGCGGATGAATTTCTGACCGTTGCAGGAAGTATTCGAAAGGAGACTTCGTACTTTGTTCCTTAACAAAACATTGAATACCCGACATAAAATAGTAGGATTTTACAAATACTGGAACAAATTCTAATTTTCGGTATGATTACTTTATCAAATAGGCCGGGTTTATTTGCACAGCAGCTGTGTATGCAAGGCAGGTTATAGCGCTTGGAGACACAGCTGCTGTGCGTCCAGTACGAACGGATTTTCTTATGTGCACAGCAGACTCCGCCTACTGTATAATAACGGACTCCGCCTACTTTCGCTGTAGAAATAAGGACGGGAATTGTCTTGGATAAAAAGCTGTGATTCTAAACAGCATGGTGGTGCTTCATTGGTCGCGTGGGGTGTTACCAAATCCAATTTCTCCTTTTGGTAAAGACACAAACCTGTTCATTTTTAGCTCAATAGATCGGCGTTTTTTAATGGGCAAGTGCCCTTATGTGCATGGCGACTGAGATGTTTTTGACCTATCTGCCCATGGTACTACTCTTCAAACATTTTGTCACCACCTCTGTAATTACACTTGACGGAAAAAGCAGGTAGCCTGTTGTCGAATCATAACCCTAATTTGGGTTAGGGTCGTATAGGGCTTTTCATTGTGTACACCACGCAGTAATTAGGCCTAGCCCTGATTAGGGTTAAACTGGACCTAATCTGTCATACTGTATGACGGTGGAAGCTTATGAGCTTGACGAAGGGCGTGAGCTCAGCAGGCAACGAACTTGATAAAATCTTGCTCCTCATCATCGCCAGGCCTTCTGAAAATCACCTTGTTTCGCAGTCCCCCCTCTATGCCATTTTTTTCTGCGGCCGGGTTTCTAGCAAACATGTTTGCCAAGTAGATTATTCATTCTAAATTCCTAATTTTCCTGGATGACAAACACCCTGAAAATTGCCCACTAAAATTGTCTAACAAGGACTACGTCCCGTCCGCTAATTTTTTCCCTGGGATGGATTCCGAGTACTTTCAGTAAAAAAAAAGCCAAAAGAAAAAAGACAGGAAAAGAAAAAAGCACAGGAAAAGCGGCGAAAAAATCGCCCCAGTCGGGAGTCGAACCGGTATATAAGCGGTATATAAGCCGAACGCGCAACCGATTGAGCTACCGAGGCATCTGGCAGCGACAGCGTTACATCGAGACATGGTTATCGGTGGTCATGAATATTAATTAGCTGAACGTGCACGCAAGAAAATATTCGTACTGCATACACAGCAGTTAGCTGTGCAAATAACCACTTCGTATCAAATAATTTGTAAAATCGATGAGCACAAGAATCTTGTGCTAGGTTCTAGCCGTTTGCCGAGGAACAATGGTGGGGACATCTTCAGATTCCTCTTACGCCGGCTCAACACTGTCAGTCGTTGCTTTTGATTGCTCAGGCGTCAGGCGTCATTAGAATATAACTGTGTGACATGGAAGAGCCGAACAAATTCATCTACCCCGGGGGGGGGGGGGGGTTATTTGTCGTTCTCCTCGAAGAAGTCGACAGAACGTATTGCAGACCAACGCCCTGTACTGGGTTTTGAGTTTGTTTGATGATCACCATGCTCTCGTTTTCAGCTGAACACAAGCGTACAGTTTAAGGCAATTCTCGGGGATCAATCATCTGTGTTCACAGTAAACATAAACTACAAGTTCAACACGGATCTGACCTTCTCAAAAGACCGCTACCTTGGCTTCGTCTACATGGAAACCGCCCAAGTAGGCGACGTCATAGTCCAAGTCAACGCCGTCAGTCGCAATGGAAGGAAAGTGACGTATAGATGCAGAACCTGCGGTGAGGACATTTTCGATTTGATAGCAACGTTTTCAAAATTTCCCTCATACATATATACATTCAACAAAAATGACACATGCAGGACTGGCAACCTTTTTTAAATATATTTCAATTTAGCCAAGGTATAGGCCTACTCCGTCGAATCCATTTGTTTGCTGTTTTGTTCAGATTACATTGTTCTATTTGATTGCATGGCATCAAACTTTCTGTAACAATTTGCCCACTTCTTTTTCAGAGTCTTCGAATTTTAGAGATTATTTTGCCATAAATACCGTCACTGGGGACATTATATTAAATCGTAGATCGGAGGGGCGTGAATTTTCACTCCTGGTTGAGGTTAGTGATCTGATTCGATACATGTACATGCAAGTACATGTACGGGACTGCAAAGTTCCAAAATGTTGCTAAAGTGCCAGTTTTCCGGGGGGAGGGGGGCGTATGTATATTTTGCATAACCCTGTATGTAGCCCGCCGCCTTGGGACACATGAATGGATGTGAAACCGTAGGAGAGAGCCACGAGGAGACGACTGGGACTCCGTGTAATTTGTTGAAGTTATAAGCTTATTTTAAAACACTAGCCGGGTTTTTTGCGGTAACACCTATGAATAACCGGGCTTCAAGAAACCCGTGTCTGAAAAACACGGGTTTTTGAGACACGGCAATCTCGCCGTGCTTTTCGAAATCACCGTGTTTTCGTTAGTTCTTCGCACGGCGACAGATGGCGTAGCCATTAAGTGGCGTCGTTTTCGCGCCTCCGACAAGTGGGCCAATTCAGAAATGACCGAAGAGTCAATGTATGCAGCGCAACTGTCGCCGGGCTACTTAACTGCAATGTAGTGGTGTGACCTCTCGCCGGAATTTTCGTACACACGGGTTTGACACGGGTCTGAAAAAAACACGGATATTTTGAACAGGTGTAACCTTAGCTACTCCTTGACCTAGTTCAAGCCTCCTTAACTCTATTCTGCCCTGCAAACAATACATGTAGCTAAGGTAAACCTTATAATTAAGGAAGCTTCTAGAAAACGGTCCCTTCTTTTTATCCTACTCTGGAACAAACCCACCTCCGAAGAACCAGGGAGAATCGGAACACAACAGTCGGCCTACGCACGGACATTTACCTTCTTTTTTTCCTTATAGGCAAGCGACGGGAGTGGACAAACAAGTATTGCGTACGTTGATATAAGATTTTTGGTCAGCTGTACACCGCCAATATGCAGAGTATATTACGAGGGAAATCCGCTGCAACTGGGATCTTTACTTACCCCCGGTGATGTTGAATCAGGCCTTCTGCTATGTCCTCCTCATGCTAATCAAAGGTTTGGCGAAATCATGTATTTGGCGGAACTAAAACAGTTTAAAGGAGGTAGGTTTCAAGTTCGTTCCCTAAGAACGCTGACTTTTTGGAAATACTTACACCAAAAGGGCAACCCCACCCCCACCCCCACCCCCACTACATGTAACTAATACAACGCCTCATTCCACTTGTGACCTAGGGGGAGGTTATGGGATCAGAATGGTATATAGAAATCTGTATGTACAATGTATCTCTTGGAGGAGAGAATACGTTATTCTTTCCTCCAAGCATGTATCATTGTTGGATCATTATTGGATGAAGCGGTTAACAAAATCATGTACCTGTTCATGTATCCCAATCAGTCGAAGTATTCCATGTTCTTTCTTGACTAACAAGGAACGCCAAGCTGAACAGCCTGTTGATCTTTGTTTTAGGTCAGTTTACATCCTTCAACTGCGGAAAGCTTGTGAGCAGTCAATGGCTACAACCCAGCAAACCAACAAACAGAAGGATTTTTCTTCTTCTTCCCGATATTCCCAGGAAACGAGCCGAGTACACAACGTTAATAACTGTATCATGTCCAAGAGGAGCCGGGTCTCCCGCTAAGGCTGCTACGTGGGAGTACAATATGACATACAGCTTCTCAGGTATGTTCAGCTCGGAAGAGAATTTCCCATGGTGATTATCTGAACCAGAGACTATCCCTGCCCAAACGACAATCGATTTGTTCATCCTGTAGATTATATAATGAGATCTTTTGTCTTGGGTTGATGATGATCTTTACGGGATTTTTATAGGGTCTGTGCTGCAACGTTGTAGATCATCTAATAAACGTATCTTTTATAGCGTCTATTGCAGAACGCTGACGATACCAAAACGTACCCTTTGTAGCGTCTATGCCAGGACGCTGACAATCATACGTATCCGACGATCATCACGTATCTTTTATAGCAGTATACCAAAACGCTGACGATCATTACGTATCATTTATACTGGCGTCTATGCCAAAACGCTGACGATCATTACGTATCTTTTATAGCGTCAATGCTAGAACGCTGACGATCATACGTATCTTAGCATCTGTGCCAGAACGCTGACGATCATACGTATCTTTTACAGCATCTATGTCAGAACGCTGACGATCATAAGTATCTGTTATAGCGTCTATGTCAGAACGCTGACAACCAAAAGTATCTTTTACAGCGTCTATGTCAGAACGCTGACGATCATAAGTATCTTTTACAGCGTCTATGTCAGAACGCTGACGATCATAAGTATCTGCGTCTATGCCAGAACGCCGGAGATCATCTGAACGTATCTTCTGTGCGTTCTCTGCTGGAAGGAATTACAATGTATTTTGAAATCAGTTGTTTATAAGGTAGCCAAGACACTGAGCGGTCTGAAACCTGGCGCATACGGCAGGCAGTTCAGCCTGGCGCATACGGCAGGCAGTTCAGCAGTATTCTTACAGTTACCTTTCGAAATAATCAGAATTGTATCACCTTTATGCTAAACACCGTTACTTTTAGTTGCCGTGCCAGAACCAAGCCTTCAGTTGAATGTCGGAGTGGACTTTATCAATGTCAACTGGGACTGGGGAGTGATTAGTGAGTTACGAACAATGTATCGAGAGCAGGTGAAGAACTTCCAAGTAAAGTGGGAGGAGATACCCACAGGATCGACTGGTAGCCGGAATACAACCAATGCTGCGAGCGCCCTCAGACTGCACCCTCTGAAGGCCGATACGACATACCAGGTTCTTCTGATGGTGTATCATGTTGATCCATATTATCAGCCTCTCGAGGGAAAGAAGCACCGGATAAAGACAGCTCGTGAGTAACTTAGTGACATAGCAATGTGGCAATCACTGGAACACGTACATGTACGTACCGGTGTAACATCTGCCAGTGTTCCCATCTGTGTGCGTTTCCCTCCTACTGTCTGATGGAATAAACGGCGACTTGACAATAGGCAGGGGACACACAGAGAACATGTCGATCTATCTGCCAGCGTTTCCCAAACAATAAGGAGGTCACACTCACCCACAGAAACACTGGCAGATTTATAACACCAGCTTTTTGCGTTGTTGGAACATCACAAGAGCATCTCCTTTACCATCAGTAGGGGTTATTGACCGATTTTTAGACTTAGTCATGAAAATAATCTTCTTCAGGTCCGCATTCATATGAAGTCCTGCTGAGGCTAAGCCAAGGAGAGTTCCACAGGGACTTACTCGATAAGAACAGCAAGCGTTACAAGGAAACACTCCGGGCATTTGAAGCCGAATTTAATGTAAGTACGTCATGTACATTGTGTACGTGTAGTACATTCGTGGCTGCTTTTTTCTCTCTTCACAATCTTTTACCATACATACCGTAGAGTCGGTTCTATAACATCAATCCAAAATTCAAGATTAGCAACGCCCATTTTACTACGTACTGGTCACATGTTGGTCCCCGGTGTTGGTCAAGACTGACATATTCCTGACGGGGATTTGAATAGGCCGTCAGTACTAGGCGCTGTTACGGATTGTGGTTTCATGGAATAGAGATCAATTTCACCATGCATTCAAGAATTCTAGGGCTCTGTTGTCAGTGGTTGACAAAAGCTTTGGATTTTGCGTGCGTGAGTGCATTCTTTATTGATACAAGTTGTATAATGCGGCATTTGACCGACTTCATAGGCCTAGTGATATCCCACCACCTCATGTCTTATTCGCAAGAAACTGACCAGGCCTTCTCCTGTGCGCCATTGGTCGATCAATGCAGGCGGGAAACCGGGCTCTGACATAGTAATGAACTGGGGCGGGACTTCGGCATATAATGCATTGATGTTATAGAACCGACTCTACGGTATACTTCCGCCAGTGTGAACTTGCATTATGCATGGTGTAATAAATGAATTCTAATTCTATATCATTCAGCAAATAACCATTATTTCTTACCTTTTCATTCAATAAGGAACGGTTCAAGTCAAAGTTGACAGGATTCCTAAGTTCAACATTCAAATATTTTGCGTAAGTAGGATTTGATTTGTGGATTTTCACTGGCCCCCCTGTCTGGTACAACTGTAGAGCGGTACTATTTTTGCCAGACGGTTGGGGATGGATCCGATCAGTNACTAACTGAACAAGGAAGTAAGTGATACGAGATGCCACATCAGTTCAGGCAGGCTACCTTTTCCATTAAAGCTGAACTACGTCGTACAAAAACTGGAGACTCAAGCTTTGAAAAATACCACCACGCCACGGTGGTGGTCAGGCACGGATCCAGCGTTGACAGAAAGGGGGGCGTAGCTTGATGGAGGTGGCGGACAACGAAAGCAGGAAGCCCAAACGGGGGGTCTGGGGGTCCTCCCCCAGAAAAATTTGACAATTTAAGTGCTTTTAGATGCATTTTCCTGGCATCTGAGAGCAAAATACTCGAATTTTTTATGTGATTGAATTTTTCTTGCTAAAAAAATCATTGCTCTGCCGAAAATAGGGGGGGGGGGCGTACGTCCCTTCCGCCCCCCTCTGGATCCGTGCCTGGTGGTGAAAAGAAATCAACGACCAAGGCACTTTCAAAGTATGCTTCGTGAAGAAGGTCCCAGATCTTTTCTACGGTTGTCCTGAGGAGATCTCAGTGGAATTTTCTGCAGAGGGAATTTAATCAGATGTACAGGTAAACAGAAGAACACTTCCCCGAGAGTGACATACCGTTTACGATATCAACCATTTTTCACTTCCAGAGGGATCTGTCAAGATAGTCTCAATGACCACGACTTCCCACACAGAAGGCCCTGATGATCCTTCAAGGCCAGCCCGCTCTGTTGTTAGAAACCCTAAAGTCCATATCAAATTGGAAGGACGGCCATCGGCAATTAACTGCGCTGCAGAGGCCTTTGGTCCTGAGACACCGGTCTTTAAATGGTACCTTCGCGGAGCTAGCGTACTCAATATTACAACAGTCCGGGTTTACTTTTCAAATCGACAGAACTCATACGGACATTACGTGTCATCTTTGAGAATCAAAAAGATGGTACCAACGGATTCAGGTCAGCAAAAAATTTATTCGGCTTTCAATCCTGTATTTTTCCTGAACTAGACGGATTTCCAGCAATAATGGGGAGTTTTCGCACAGCCCCCGAAACGCCAACGCGAACGCCAAACGCATTGCTCGATGCCACGAAGAGAGCACCGAGCAAAAGGGAAGACGTTCGCTTTGGCGTTCCGGGGGCTGTGCGAAAACTCAACTGTTCCATTCAATCACAGACCTTAAGCCAAGCGCACATTTGTGGCAAAACCCAATGTGGTAGGGGTGTCTTTTAAAATCGACTGACCCGGCTGAATGACGAGTCCACAGCGTTGGGTCAGTCGACTTTAAAAACACCCCTACCGCAGTGAGTTTTGCCGCAAATGTGCGCTTGGCTTTAGAGTATTTGAAGTCCGTAAAACATTTGAGGGATTGATCTGAAATTCTCCGAGTAAGGTTTCATCACATAGCGGTGCCTTTGGCCTACGTATTCGTGTAGACCAATGGCACCCGGCCAACCTTCTCTGTCTCGTTTTCCGAATTCCATAACTTATCAACCCACAATCCCACCATTTCAGGCAATATCACGTGTCACGTCGAGCTGAAGCCATTGTCTTCCAAGAGTGAGACGAAATTTGATCAATCAACTCTGAAGGTTGCCGTGCTTCCGAAACCAGTGATGGTCATTCGGCCTCTCAGAGCAGCGGCCAGGGAGGGTGGGAGCGTGACAATCGAATGCTTTCCCACCTACCCCACTGTCGAAAACATCTATAGAGAACGATTTCAGCGTGTAAAATGGAAAAGAAATGGTGTACTTCTGAATGAAGGAACAGCTGGTAAGATGCCACACTCTATTTGTGCCCAAATTCCTGTTGCTATCACAGAAGTACATGTAGGCCTACAAGGACGCAGTCTGGCAGGGATCTGCTTCGTCGCTCGTACTACTTTTTGCTTTTCTGAGATCTCAGTCCAGTAAAAACAACATTCTAACTGCTTTTCTTCAGTTTTACTGTTGTGGTCAGTGTCAACCGGCATTAGTTGCAACGCAAGTGTTGTATACAAGTATATAACACCATCACTGATGTTCAAATGCAATAAACTGAATTTCAGCTGAAGTCATTAAACACGAAACTGATGCATCGCGTATCACCATCACCAATCTCCAAGAAGATACCAACTACACGTGTGTTGGGACAAATACAGCTGGGACGGGCGAGGCTACATCAGTGGTCTCGATCTTGTCAGGTAAGCTTAAAGGGGCATGGAATTGCCGCTTTTGTCGACAGCCGGCGCCACCGGCGACGACTGCATCATTCTCCAATACCGTCGTTCTACCTTTCACCGGCCCCGGTGTTGGAGATTGTACGATTCCATCTATGTTCAATGCATCCATGGATACCCTAGGAACGAGAGTTACCACACATGCGACGAGGTTGTTTAGCGCTAGTTTAACAACATTGTCAATAGAGGTCTCCCTTATCGCGGATAGGGAAGGATTACACTACAGTGCCCCTTTAAGTGCAAAGTTAGGATTCTTGTCAATCCCTCCAGGAATATTTGAGGACGTGAGTCGGGCAATGATGAGGCACTATTTTTTAAAGTCATGCCGCAAGAGAATAATAACTTTATCACCATCAACATACACCTAAAATTTCTCGACCAAAAATGTTTCAGCTGATGCTGAACAGTGCGAAGCTGAGAAAGATAGCTACGGCATAAGCTGGACAGCCACTTATGTTGGGCGGATCGACTTTCAGCCTTGCATGAACGGTTACACTGGTAAGTAAAAACTTGACTATATAAACTTCGGGAAAAGAATCCTTTTTAAGTTTACTGCTAGGCCGAGCCGATAATAAACGAACAACAATGCTTCAAGATTCATGAATCCATGGTAGGTCGTGATTTTACACCAATTTCATTACAACTTTATCAAACTTCAGGTAAAGCCTATAGGAGATGCGTCAAAACTCAGAATAACCACGGCTGGGACCCTAGACCGAATCTTGTACACTGCTTCAGCGACAAAATCAAGGACATATATGACGAGGTTCGTGGGAAATCTTTGGGAATAAAGAAAATAATGCTGCTGTCGATTAAATGACTTCAACGTCAACTTTTCAGACGTGTCCGCGCCGAGTCAGGCGTGTGGGCTGTTTGTGAAAGTGGAGTAACTAAATACGATATTTTCCTCTCGGAATAAGTACCAGCTCAGCCATTTTTCTCAACTCCCATATTCTTAAGGCCTGTTCCCACTGCAGCGGATTCCGCCGCGATTTGCGGCGAGCTGTGTGGTTAACACGCCGTGTATTGTAAAACCATCGACGGCGAGTCGGCTGTGGTGGAAACGCGCCTTAAAGGGAGACATCCGAAAGATATTGCCCGGCGTGCACTAGTTGTTTTTGTTTCGATTAGCGCACAGCGCCGTCTGTTAATCAACACTGACACTACGCTATGGATACGTTTGGTTTTGGTTAGGTACGTGTTCTAAACTCACTGGTAGCTCTCCAGGGGCCTGTGCCATAGCGTAGTGTCAGCGTTGATTAACAGACAGCGCTGTGCGCTAATCAAAACAAAAACAACTAGTGCCCGCCGGGCAATATCTTTCGGATGTCTCCCTTTAAATCAGTGACAAGCAAACTGGCCAGTTCTGGAACCTGTTCTGAGAGGTATTTAGTATCATGCATGTGTTTTCTTCTGCTCCTGTTTTTCAGTCGGTTGATCTTGCTGAAGGCATCAACAGAACAACTGTGGAGTCGACCTCAGGTCAGCTGAAGAGGGCCACTGACCAGGGGAATCTGGTGTCTGGCGATCTCGAGCTGGTGAATCAGATAATCGGGAACCTTGTCGTCGCTGAAAACATTCGCCAATCAGGATCCAAAACGACAGAAGAGGTAGACGTTACTTATTATCAGCAACGTAGGCTATTCACCAGGGCCAGGTGCGGATAGGGTAGGGGGGCCTTCTGGATTTCAAAATTTCCTGGGAGAGGCCACCAGTTGACGTGGGCATCATTGGCATCCGCCTGCAACGACCGCCCTCGGCGACCCGGACCCCCTCTGCCAAATATCCTGGAGCCGCGCCTGTTCACATCCATCATGTTTGCCCGACGTGACCGCACTGAGCGATTTTCTTGGTTACCAGATAGTCC
Source organism: Notospermus geniculatus (assembly GCA_002633025.1). Lineage (NCBI taxonomy): Eukaryota > Metazoa > Nemertea > Pilidiophora > Heteronemertea > Lineidae > Notospermus > Notospermus geniculatus. The sequence goes on from NMRB01000152.1 coordinate 274,368, forward strand.
GGTATATCAATCACAACAAAACTAGATAAAGACCATCTTGATCTATCTTGATCATATTTATCTACTTCAGAATATCATCGAATCAGCCAGTAACGTACTTGAACTTAGCTACAAACAGGGCTGGATGGATGTTCAGAAGGTATGGTGATAAAGCATGGGCGTTCCCCATTCACAGGGAATGTGTTACCCTCTACCGTACCGCTGTCACTAGAGTGGGCACTGTTCGTACCGCGGGTATCATCCTCACGTGGAAGTGGTGTGATCCAGCTTAGATTTTTTACGAGGTCTGTGAATTTAGGCTTATTCTTCGTGTGCATGTTGCCAACCTGTCCTCTGGCACAAGTAACGTATTGCTAATGCCGAATCTTATGATGTCAATTTACCGGTACATATTATTGCTTTCATGCGTCAACCATTTTGTGTCTCTTTTAAGGTCTTTGCCGGGACCCCGCTCTTGATGAAGAACGTTGATTGGTACGGGCAGATCATCTCAGGGCGTCATCAAGCCGAAGATTGGAGGGTCGTGCCTTCGAAAAACATCGGTAAGCAGGTTAGACCCTGACTTTTTGACGATCGTCGAGGTGCAGTTGTTCTCCCACTAGTTTTGGTTCACGTGGGGTGTACGTATCTTGCCGTGGAACATCGAAATGAGCCGGCTGTGCTCTGGTCCCCATGTTGACGGGAGCGGAGCAAGGATACGGTTGATCGGAGAAGGGGCTAATTCAGGTCCTACTTGAAAATTACTGTCGAAACAGAAAGTATTTAACATTTTCTCCAAAGTGTGGGGCTGTGGGTATACCTACATCCCCTCCCCACCAGCCTCTACGCTCGTGTGACATACTGCATTCACATAAAATTCTATGGAATCCACGAACAAGGCAGGCAACATCAAAATCCACATCACATTATAGAAACAAAATATCCTTGGGGGCCCCTTGCTAATTTCCTGTTCGACGATGCCTTATCTTTGTTTTTTTCCAGTCTTACAAACCAAGAAAACATCGGTTGGCAAATTGTCCAACGATGTCTCTCAAAGTCAGGTCATCCTCCCTGATTATAAACTTTCGGGGATGCCAAATTGGGTTAACTCCATGAATCAGATTAAAGTTGATGTTCAGTCCATTCGAGGTCAATACGGAGGTAAGCTTGCGACTCCAAATCTCGGTCCTTCTAAAGCCCAGTTTATACTTCGACGCACGGCCATCGCCGGCGACCGACGCGCTATCTTGCGTTCGACGCCGACCCCGTCGTGCAATTTGGTCGGCGTCCGATCGCAAGGCTGTTATTACTTGAGTCATTCCATAACGGGTCGCTGTCGCCGAAGTACGCTGGACTCTGAATCAATTCCGGGAAGTCGGCGTCCAGATTTGATCGGGCGTCGGACGCCGATGGTCTTGCGTCGAAGTATAAACTAGACTTAATGCTGATGTCTGGTCGACCTTCGGCCCTCAAAGAGCAGGTGGAAACTTACTTTTCCGGATCACTTTGCGATAGAGACAAACACTAGGCCTATAGCCAGAGATTGCAATGTATTCCTGGGCTCAAATCTTTTGCTTTTGCCTCTGAACAGACAAGAGTGAGGTCGGCGTGAGTGGACTGCAGTACAAGACACTGAATGAAATCATTCCGGCAAACACAAGCACAGATGCCAACAGGTTCGTGATTGCATTCACCAGCAGACCCTCCGCTTAATGCTTCCTATTCGTTCTCAGACAAATTGGTAGATTCATGGAATCGTAATTCGTCATAATTAGGGCCTATCAACCGCTCTGTGGTGGCCAGCCGCATTCTTGAAAGTTTGTACACTGGCGTATTTCCGTCTTTCTCCAACGCTAAATTACAGCGACCTCGTGGCGACGGTGTCCAGTTCTGGTTCTCACAGGAGATGTCTCTCTTTTTCAGGTCTGTCGTCAATTCGAACATCCTTACATTATCGATCGTTCCTACAAAACCAAGTGCTATATTCAAGCCGCCCATTCGCATCACCTTTCAGCACGCAAAGGTTTGTTCCCCTCTGTAGTAGTTGCGGTTACTCTCGCCGGATACAGTGTACCAGCGGAGAAATTGGTCAGGGTTGGTGACATAATCCTTGAGGACAATAGCACACGAACTTTGATTCCTCTTTCATTCTTACAACTACATGTATTCATTTTATTTTTGGCGTCGTTTGCATTGTCTTCATTCTTTCGTTCTTTCGTCGATTCATAAAAATCTATCTTCATTGTTTTTTT
>NMRB01000152.1:284606-335482 GCA_002633025.1 Notospermus geniculatus
ACGTTGGTCAGCGAAAAAATGGGGGGGGGGGGTGTACGGGCTGGGTGTGCCCCCCCCCGGATCCGCAATAAACTTACTTCTTCCAGAGGTGAACAAGTGTGGGAAAGAGGGCGAGGGTGGCATCATGGAACAGACCCCTCTCGATGAGTTTATTCTTGTAGTTAAACATGATGGTCTCGGCCACTTCATTGCTGATGTTGATCTGGATACAAATTCACAGGTACATGTTTAAGGAACATTCGGCAAAGAATAACAAGTTAGGATACTTCTGCTGGACGGCATTACGGCATTTTCAAGGTATTAGGAGAGTGTAGGTAGAGGTCTCATCCTTGTGAAGGTCCGCGAATGCTTGCCTGATATGTACATGTACTTTCAAAATCAAGGCCTAGTTTTCAGCACACATTGAAAAAAATGCAGGCAGAGTTCTAGTGTATTCAGGTAGAGCATAGAACATTTTAACTGACGTCGGAGGACGTAAGGACTTTCTGAATTCAATACAGTGTGGCTTTAAGAAAAGGTTTCACGTGTGCCGTGCTTTCTTCACGAGCTCATGGCTTCTTGCAAGCAAAATGCTTCGACCAAACATGTTTGATTGCTTTCACCGCACACGGAGCAACAATTCTTGCTTGCTGCTTTCCACCAAATTGCTGTATAGGAAAGGCAAGAAAAGGGGCCTTGGTGCTGCCGGTTTCATCTGTCGAGATGCACATTTTGACACACATTCAGTGACCTACCTGTAATCTGGGGGGAATATCGGAGTCAATGAAGCACTCTATGATAGCCTTGGCTTTCAGGGCAATCAGTTCCTCCTTTCTTTTATCGTAGTTGCCATCTTCGGCGTCAGCCATTAAAGAATCAACCAGCATACGGTACCTGAAAACCCGTAAATAAGTTGCGGGTTCGTTGATTCTACCATAAACTGATGATAAATTATGAAGGATTTCTTGAAAAATAGAAAGCTAAGTCGAAAGTGCAGATATTTCTACTTCGATATATAATTTACGATTGGAAGCAAACTTTCATCTACTAGAGTGGAAGGAAGTAAGAGTGGAAGGAAGTAAATGTAAAAGTCGTCTCCGAATTGCGAAATTCGGAGACGACTTTTAAGGGCTTGGTCCACTCACCAAATTTTCAGAATCCTGTTTTCTAAAAATGTCAAATATCTTTGAAATGCCCTGGCCATTTTGAACTACNCAATGGCATCAAACGTAACAAACCTGGGACGTTGAATTAGGTACTTCTTAGGTTCCCGTCCGTCCCTAACGTTCTTTGATGAGACAGACCTAATCGTCCGATATCGCATGCGTTACTCAATTCGTTCCGGATGATAATAACGGCCATGTGCGGTGGCAAGTGTCAATCAATGTGTCCCATATTAATCCGGTAACGGATCCGGTAAACGTATACATTTCGGAAGGCTTTTTGTCGGACATGTGCGCTTAGCTTTACTTTTACTATAATTTTTGTGTGTCGTATTTTGTGCTCTATGTGGAATATCTAGTGGAAGGAACATGTCAGTAGAAATTTCTTCAGAGGATTAGTTCACCACATAGGCCTATGGATACAGATCTTATAAGAAGTAGGCCTACTGGTCGCTGTGCGGAACCAATCCTGTGCCTTCAGTGCAGACCACGGTGCATTCCGTATGCACTGCACAGGGAAGCACAGGATGAGTTCACCACATAACAGTACCAAGATCTGTACCCCTCAGGCGAACAGAGGATCGCTGGAGGGATGTTTTGATTCAAGTTGATCACCTGTCTACTTCTATAAGGAAATTAAGGTCCGTAGGAAGTTTTTCCACCGCGACGATACGATTCTTGATGATGCGTCTTAGCGTCAGATTGGTATGTGGAGTTGGTTGATTTGATCCAGGTTTCCCTGAAAAGAAAAATATCAGCACGGAAAAGTCATTTGGAAAAAATTCAGATGATTGTACAATATGTACTTCGTTTCAAATTTTCAAAATTCTGTCGAAGTTGGTCCATCCATCTTGAGGTAGGCCTTATCAGGGGTTCAAAAAGGCTCGCTTCATACATCACCACTGGATTACCAGGATGAAGTATGCAGGAATGATTCCATTCCCAACTGAGAGCTGGAAAGTGTGCCAGATATCGAAGAATAATAAAATGCTCCCGGCCTCCTGCAGAATGACTATGGATTCCAACCTCCAGCAGGTCCGGACTTGACTACTTCCGGTGGTCAATTCTATTGGATCTGCTAAATAGAGTGAATGGATTTGCATACTAACTCTCGTTATCCTTGACGACTTCGGTCCTTAGATACTCCCTGAACATGTCGGCGGTCCTCGGATGGAGATACCCTCGCCGGAAACCTGATATACTCCTGACGAAATTGAACCATCGTTGTTTCTGAAGGAAAAACAGCCAAGTCTGACGAGACTGATGAAAAAAAACTACCGAAGGAATGAAATTTGCATGCCAGAGTATTATTGTACGAAATCAGATAGAGTATACTGCACACTTTTATTGATAAAGCCCGCAGCACACGAGGCAAGAAAAGGTACCTCGTGTGCTGCAGGGTTCAAAACCCGGGTGTTTACCGTTTTCTGCTTGGTCCACTTTCGTGGCGCAGTGTCTTCTTCCTCAAGCAGCATCAGGGCGTTTTGGTCGGTCAGCTCCTTGGGAAAGGTTTCTCCGTATCGGCCCCACCTAAAATGACATTAAGATACAAACCATTTTTTTAGCGAGGCTCTATATTTCTATGTGCGAATGTAGACCCAAACTTTGTGTTCTTACCATCTTTCCTCGAGAGACTTAGCGACGCACACCTGGGCGGTGATGAGCATTGACGGGGTCACCTTTTCCATATTGGGGATTTCTTTGATGATATCCGCATCGCAGCACAGTGCTGCCCCTACCAATAAAAGACAGTGGAGCGGTGACGGGGTGAAGTCTTTAGATTTAAATTTTTAACACACTAAAGAAAAGGAAAGGGCTGAACGAAAAGGAGTTAGACAATGGCGATCGTCTACAATAAGATTGCTACCGCTATTAATGGGACCGATATTGCCACTTTTTATCGACAATCGGCGGTAACTGCATCATTCTCCAACACCGTAGTTCTGCCTTTTGCCCCATACAGGACACCCTGGTGTTTGGACTCGTCGCCAGTGCTCTGACCCACTGTGTGGGAAGTCAGCTATCCGACTGACGAAAACCGACGGGAGCTCGGGCATGTTTTGCCCCAGTGCTGGAGACTGTATGACTATCGGTACAATACAATCGTGGATACCATAGGAATGAGAGTACCATGCATGGGGCGAGGCTGATAAGCGGTAGTTTAACAACATTGTCAATAGAGGTCTCCCTTAACGGGTATGTTTAGCGCAGGATAGGGAAGAATACAGTATACACCGGTCCCCTTTATCGACTTCTCAAAGTATGCGAAATTCCTTTACCCTTTCCCATAGCCTTCCCGAAGTACTTCCGAACAATCTCCTGCACTTTTATCTGCTTCATTTGCAATGACTGCGTCCTCTTCATGTCTTCGACGGCTATCCAGAAAAGGATAGGTATCTCACTTCCCTCCCTCTGAAGGTAGCGTTTCAGGAATTCCAAATGGTTTGTATCGCGGAGAATGCTAGTGAATTGTCTGAAATGACAAGAACTCAATGGAGGAAGCCAACAGGAGAGTGCGGGATAGACTAGGGTTAGCCCAGCGTCGGCAGAGAACCTATTATGACAGAAATGCCAAGACAGGTTCCTACAGTGAGGGGGATTTAGTGCTATTAAGGAATCATGCCATACGAGTGGGGGAGGTACCCAAATTTCACAGGAAATGGAAAGGGCCTTTTAGGGTGTTGAAGAAACTTTCAGAAGTGAACTACTTGGTGGAGCCACTAAGCGGAAGGAAACGAAAGAAGGTGGTACATCTGAATAATATGAAAAGGTATTACTCTAAGGAACCTACCAATGTGGAGGACCACGTAAAGCCAGCGTCCTCAGGGATGGAAGAGCATACCCAAGTAGACGATCAGTCGGACTCCGAGTCAGAGTCAGGCATGTCAGGATATGAATACCCAATTGATCCTCCTTCATTGGTTGCTGGCAATGGTACATTGGATGCCTCAGCTGAGGGGACCACTGCAGGCGACCAGGAACCCCCGGACTATAGCCGCACCAGGGACGGGGAGGATGACACATCAGAGGAAACCACAGAAGAGGGTCATAGCCCCACTGTGGCAGGGACGCACAATAATGCTCCCGACCTCACGATGGGAGAGGCACCTCTGCCTGATGTTGACGTACATGACACTGACAGTGAAGCGGAGAACATAAGCGATAACGATGAGCATAAATATAATTTGCGCCCACGCAGAAACATTAGCAAGCCTGCTCGGTTCCGTAATTTTGTAGCTAGTGTTACCAACATGGAATCAGACGGACAGATTTGGGACCGTATCATTCGAAAACGACCGGAATGGTTGCGTCGGGGTCGCTACCTACTAGCATTAAACCCGAGGACAAGATAAGCGAAGTGATGACTCGGTTATTGCGTTGTTACGAATACTAGTATTGCGACTACCATTTTGTAAAATATGTTGCTTTTATTGATGTTATCTTCTCTTTCTTTCATTTCAGTTTCTCTGAACATAATTCGAGAAACTGCAATACAGTTGAGATGGAGGACTGCCTCACTTTAGACAGTACTGAGTTACCGGAGCAGGTAAAAGCCCTGAAGAAGAATGCACAGGACCAAATATATATATTCCTCAAGAAGAAGTTGAGGGACCATGAGGATGTGGAGGTGCCCTTGGATACCATACAGAAGCTCTGGCAGACGGCTGAATCCTGCCTCTTGCCCGCAGGAGGCATGGTAACAGCTGCGGCAGTCCTTGCCATGAAACTCTTCGTCGCCAGGGTAAAGCCGTCCTGGCATATTCGTGTGCAGGACGTTTCTTTTGTGGACGACACCTTACGTAATTTAGTGAAAACTTACGGGGGGAGAGGGGCAGATTTGGAGCCGAAGCTCACCAAGATCCGTGCTCTTGTAAAGACTGGGAAGCAGAAGCAGGCGAGAAGGAAGGATGCCCCAATAGTTTTATTTTCGGATTCGATGTTTGTTCAGGCGAGGGTAACAAAAGACGTGCTTCCCATCGCACACTCTGGGGAGACTGCTGCAGAATTGTTCCAGGTCCTGCAGTTTGTTAGGGTGAATGCCAGAGCAGTAGTTGTAAATCACGGCCTTAATCATACAAAACACTACGGCGAACCACAGCCTGTGATGAGAGAAGCGTTAGAGATAATTAGGAAAAACAGCCCTGGTATACCGATATTTCACCTACAGACTCCACTTTCGCCAGCACTACTCAGCAATCCAGCGCAGAGAAAACGTGCTGACTGTTTTAATAGCATGATGGAAGACACCGGGTTTTTGCCGATCCCCCACCCGAGGCTTGGACGTGATGATTTTGCAGGGGACAGATTTCATTACTCATCTAGTGGCAGGAACTATGTGTTGAATCATATAGTGGCACACGTGGATGACTGGCTGGCACGGCACAACTGACGCCATGGAGCGATGTCCAGTTCCTGGAGGGCAGCGGATTCCGTGCGCGGGTTGGGCAATACCTTGAAGGACTTTAATAAGTCACTTGGTAGGGCATCCTATTTATGGTAGCCCGGCCCTCCCCTGGATGGTGATGTCGGAGAGGAAGACTTACGTTGACATTTTGCCGTTAAGGAATTTGTGACTTGGACTTAAACGTATAATAGTGTAGATAATTTTGTTATGTGATGTTCTAGAAGATATGGAGATGTGTTGGACTTTTGGAGAATGGTGTTTTATGAGTGACTAGAGTATAAACGTATGTACATGTATAGGGAAAGTAGTAGTTTGATCTTCACCTCGTTGTGGTGGTAATGTAAAGGTGTGGATCCCTTTTTGCGTGTTTGTAAATAGTAGTTTGGTTAGCTTGTGTTGTTCATCATTTCCTGTAGATGAACAAATTTTTGTGGAGGATGGTGTGGCGAGTGGCCAGTTGCCAGTGCTATTGACAGGTGGCGCTGCGAGCGGGGCCGACACACCCTCTCTCTCTGACTACGGCTTGTGAGCACGTGCTGTTGTAACGGTAGAACTCGAGTGAATAAAAGACCGATTTATCGAATAAACCCGTAGTTTCCGTAGATTTCTACAGTACCATGCATGGGGCGAGGCTGATAAGCGGTAGTTTAACAACATTGTCAATAGAGGTCTACCTTAACGCGGGTATGTTTAGCGCAGGATAGGGAAGAATACAGTATACACCGGTACCCCTTTATCGACTTCTCAAAGTATGCGAAATTCCTTTACCCTTTCCCATAGCCTTCCCGAAGTACTTCCGAACAATCTCCTGCACTTTTATCTGCTTCATTTGCAGTGACGGCGTCCTCTTCATGTCTTCGACGGCTATCCAGAAAAGGATAGGTATCTCACTTCCCTCCCTCTGAAGGTAGCGTTTCAGGAATTCCAAATGGTTTGTATCGCGGAGAATGCTAGTGAATTGTCTGAAATTACAATTGGACCACAATTATACTACTAATTCCTTGCACCGTATTCCAAGGAGTGCCTGCAACACCAGAACATTCCACAAGATCGCCCATACAGACCAGAATCTGTCTCAGGGGTTGTTTCTGTTCCGTTTCTAGTTCATTTCCTCATTTCTGATTTCTTGGTTTAGACCAAGAAGGCTCATTCAATCTTCAGTCTTCACTAGCTTGAATATGCCGCCAAAATGGCCGCGTAGTTCCGCCACAAGGAAAATGGCCGCGTCCAGAGGAATTGGCCTTTTCGAGCATGACGATTGAAGTCGGGATTCAAGCTTGAAGATTGAAGTCCGGATTCAAGCTTGAAGTCCTGGTTCAAGCTTGTAAATTGAAGTCCTGGTTCAGGATTGAAAGTGAAGTCCTGGTTCAAGCTTGGAGATTGAAGTCCTGGTTCAAGCTATAGAAGGAATTGAAGATTGAAAATTGAGCGAGCCTTCGGGCTTTCGTAGTTTTCTCCCGTCTCTCAACGACAACAATACTGAAGAGTCGATACTCACTTAGGCTTCTCTAACGGTCTCTCGATAACGACCCCATTTTTGGTAATCGGCTTCAAGAATGGATACATCGCGATCAGCCCTTGGTGCGTTAATTGCGTAGGCCTAGGTCTCTTTTTGTCCCTTTTCCTAACGGTCTCGACCACTTCCACGTGGGGTACCTTGATCTTTTCGATGTCTAATTTTGGAGGGGAGATGTAATCCCTGAGGGCCTCTGAAGAGAGAAAGTGACAGATCTGTATTGTAACCCCAGTTATATGGCACGCCCTAACTCACCGGCCATGGAGGGGAGGATTTCTTTATGGCCTAGTGGTTGGCGCGTTGACCTCTGAGCTGGGAGTTCAACAACGTAGAGCGCGGTCAGAAGGCCTGCTTGGATTGGTGACGGGCGCATTCGACATCTGGCCGGCCTTCCCTAGAGCCCAAGAATCAGTTCGGTAGTGAGATGCTAAGTGGCTAGTGACACGAGGACGAGTCGCCTTATTTGCCCGAAGGGAGAATTTTGTACTTCACCCCCAGTTATATGGACGGCCTAATCCGCCGACCATGGGGGAGATGCCGTGGTGGTTGGCGCAATGTTCTCCGAGGTTGAAGTTGAGCAACGTCGAGAGTCGGTTTGGATGGGAATCGACGAGATACTTAAGCAAATTCAGCAGAATAACCGGTCAGTGCGTCTTTCAAGAAGTCCGTTCACCGACCTGTCACTTACTGTTTCTCACAACTTCAGGCTTCGTCACCTTCAGACTTCCATAGTCGTCATCTTCAATGAAGGTTTCCGTGAATCCTCCAAGGCACAGTTCTCCTTCACCTGAAGAAAAAATTAACGGATGGACTTTTAAATACTCAGGGGCGGATACAGAGGGGGTGTTCTGGGGGTTGGAACCCCCCCCCCGTCGGCGACCAAAGGTAACATTTTTTTATCGGTATTAAAACATCAAGCATCTCGCTTGTTGCGAGTGCCCGCAAGTGTCTCTGATGTAATCATCGTGATACAATCGTGATGCGACGAAACTCTTATCCCCTGCTTGGGGCAACATGCATTTTGTGTATGCTTACTATTTCGAAATATCGTATAGGAGGCGTGGCATCCGACTTTCTCAACTGACCTCAGACATGTCAGATGCCGGGAAATCACATATCAGAGCTTCTAATTTTCAAAATTTCCCTGGGGGAGGTCCCCAGTCCCCCTCCAAATCGGCCCCGGTGAAGCGCAAGCCGATGGCGCGGGCGAGTCCAGTGGCCTCTACCTTCAGAACCCACCCCTCGAAAATCCTGGATCCGCCTCTGATACTAGTCTAACCATATGGTAAACCAAAGAAGTCCAATTAGTCAAAGCCTGGTGCTCGAGTGGTTAGCGGGCTTGACTACCAAACTTCAGTGGGTCGGCGTGAGTTGGACTTCCGGCGAAGGCCTAATACCAAAAATTTATAAGGCGAGCTTATGAATTTTTGATAAAAGATATTCCAAGATTGAGGGTCCGTCGAACGGGGCTGAAAGCCGTGGTTCCTCCTTGTACTTGAGTGTATGCCAGGGCAAGTACATGTACACCCACGCGGGTGGACTATGGCCTGTCGTGGACGCCATCCCTCTGGAAAAATCCAACAGGGTTATGTCGCCTTGTAATGATGACGATAATGATGATGATGAAAATGTCTTCAACTTACTGAGATGCGACACATGCTTGGCAAGTCCCAGAGCCCAGAACATTCTCTCCTCCCAGAGTCCAGCGTGCTCCTCTTGCACTCTGCTACGGGGCCTCTCAATCTGAATGCTCTGTTTCACGGTGTCCTGGACAGCTTTTCTGACGTCATAGGTGATCATGAAATCGTCAGCCGCCGTCTGCGGGCTGGACGGAGAAGGAGAACGCTTCCTGTCTTTGCTGGACATAAGGGATTTTAAGAAAACGTTCATGTCCTCTGTTACGAAGCTTCTCCACTGGCTCCTTAGTACCTGTTTGGTAGAAAGCGATCGTCCTGTTAAAGGAGCACGGTGTTGGATCTCAAATGCGTTATTTGACTGCCGACGTAGAGGGAGCCACCTAGCGGCAGTAAGACGAACTACAAAAATGCATTACAAAATGTACGTAGTAAATCGGGTCAATTCGCCGACACGTAGTTAGCCCCTGGGTTGGAGAGTGGCGCGGTGGCGCCGGCTGTCGAGAAAAAGTGGCAATCGTGCTCCTTTAAACTTGCGACAATACCAATTCGCACAGCGGTGTTTAAAATGCCGCAATTTTGTCACTATTTGTCGACAGCCGGCGCCACCTGCGGTGATTGCAGCATTCTCCAAAACCGTAGTTCTGCCTTTCGCCCCACTGTTGGAGGAGAATGTATTATTACAATACAACGCATGTGTGGATACCCTGGGAACAAAGAGTGACTCTACAAGGGGTGCGGTTGGGGTTGATAAGCGGTAGTTCAAAAACACTGTCAATAGAGGTCTCCCTTAATGTGTTGCGCAGGATGGGAGGAATAGGGGCTCTTTAACGATGATCTGACTTTGCTCGATCAGTGACGTGGACTCGGATGCAATACTACTGGACGAATTTCGGCAAAGATTGGCTTTTTTATTGAAATCTACCGTATAGGCCTAAACCCCTAGAGGCCTAACTTTTCTCTCGGCTTTAGAGAGATTGTTGGCCTCGCTCAACTCTACTAGTACAGTCAAATGCAACTGCTTCAACCATAAACTTTCATACTTCTTCCTCATTTTACTCAGCATGGTTGCAATATTTCTGGGATGCTGTTTTTAGGAGCAAAACAGTTGAGCAGACGTTCAGGTGTTTTCTCCGACTCCGATCAATCGCATTCTTACCTGGCAGGTGACGTCTTGCGCATGACGGAGAACATCATCACCCTCGTCCACAGGTAACAGTTGAGTCAATCTTGAGTTCAATGTTTGTCCGAGGTCGATTCGGTTTTCCCCGCATGGATGGAGGTATTTCAAGATGAGGATCTTAGCTCGGCGGTGTTTTAGAAATTCGCCCAAATTGTCCAATTCTGGTGGCCTTGTTGATAAAAGCGCCTGGGCATCTTGCCAAAAGTGGAGATAATTCAGTGCTACCCTCTGCTTGCGTCTGCGAAGGTATCGTTCAAAGGGATGACCAGAGAGACTGTCCGCTGCAATGGCGGCGACAAAGACCGCGTTATTCCGCCTATAGCAGACGACACCGATGTAGTACATGTCCAGATTGATATGGTCGCCCGATTCAGAAAATTGCCGACTCCGACATGTAGCTAGTCTGTCCTGTAACAAACCTCGTACAGTTGGCGTGCGAGGACTGTCATGTTTTGAGCGCACCGCCAAAAGTTTGTGCTGCGATTTTCCCAATCGTCCTTCTGACGTCACTGGCCTGCTCCGCGCACCGGATTTCAGCGCCGTTTGAGGTAGAGATGAGGTAACCTTTGTCCCTGCCGATCGTGGTGGCATATTTGAGGTATCCTTCAGCCAACGGAACACCTTCTGGTTGGAGAGTTTTGCTTCCCTTTCGAATTCCCTCCACGCTGGAAGTTGGGACGTTTTGGACATGGTTTTTGAGAATCGGGGACTGTGGGTGCAAAAACATCGAAAAGAAAGATTATTGTGATGTTTGAAAAACATTGAAAATGTTCCTAACGTATCATTTTAAAGTCACCTCGCAACACTCGTGAGCAAACTGGCCTACACTTCGTTTATACCGTCGAAAATGAAACAATGTTTGGGTGATGGATTCACCGATGGATCAGATTGGCCCCTGCCTCTCCCCGAATACGAGCGTTTCGAGGACAGGGGACCAGTGTATTCCCTGGTTACCTTTGCGGGCTAGGACTGACTTTGATTGACGTCGCCTTGGATGAAGCACACGGGACGGATGCCAGAGAAGAACGTGGGCTGCTGGTGCCGCATGATTTCCTTGTTTTTATACTGGCTGATGATCTCATAGACCCCGCGTTTAAGTTCTTTAGTGGACCTCTTTGTGTGGAAGTCGGGGCCGGCGTCCGGCTGAGTCCGGACTCTCTTCTCACTGAGGGAAAACGCAGTTACGTTAGGTTGTTAGGACTTCCATCACTCAGTATGGGGGTGTACGAAGTTAACACCAAATCTTCTCCGCTAGACCTTATAATATGCAATATTTTTTTTGAATTCTAGACTGCAATGTTTACCTGTTAGAAAGAATCCCAGTGCCACTCAAACGACAAGAGGTTTTCGGCAACGTGAAATTCGCGAAGGTTACAAAATGAGAATGAGGAACTTACCGTTTTCCCGCGGCGGATTCTCAACTCCCCCACTCGGTCTGCTCGTACCCTGTCCCACGTGACCCAGCGGCGTTGACAGTCGTGATTTAAAGAACCAAGAGCCTAGTGAATCCATTTCCTCCGTGTCGGACTCGCTGCCCGTTCCTTCCGACTGCGAATGTGCACCAGACGGGGGTATCAAAGCGACCCCTTGAGATGCCGGGTCTGTCTCCCTCTCTGCTTCGAAAACACCGAGGTAGGAGGAACAATCGTCCTTAAAGTGAGGGAACATGACGTTCATTTTCAACATCTTGGCCTTCTCCCTGGACAACTCGGCATCCGATAACAGTACTCGTCCCTGACCTTCATGTTTCCTTTCTAAACCTTTCAGAAGCTCCACCACATCAGGGTCGGAAATGTTCAGAAGATCCAACTTATCCACATCAGGGTATTTTGACAGGTCAAGGCCACCAATGGACGCCAATCGCCTGCAGTGAATGATGTATTTCGGTAACCAATACGATCTGATCATTTCTAGCATAATATTTTGCATCCGACTGAAGGCACTTTTCGCAATAAACTTCTCGTTCCCATAGATAGAGCCGGATTTTAACCTGCCCTCGACGTCTACGCCTCTCACGTGGAACACGTTTGAATGATCATCGGCAGAAATATCTTCGAAGGAGATGGCATCTGAAACAACGAGTGGTTGATAAAACAATCAGTATTTTGCTTGTGAGTATCGCGTCTTAAAATAAAGAATTACATGTATCGGTTAATCTTGTGTGTGTAAATTGATAAAGAGCCGTTTCCACTACAGCGGATTTCGCCGTGATTTGCGGCGAGCTGTGCGGTTTTCACCATGTTCACAGGGTTTTGGACAATTCTTCGATGGTTTAACAATACAAATGGCGTGTTGATTATCCCAACGCCTGCGGAAAACCGCACCGCTCGCCGCAACTAGCCGCGCGGCGGAATCCGCTGTAGTCGAAACGGGGCTAAAGGCCTGTTTCCACTAGACCGGTTTCCCCGCATTGCGTTTGCGATTTCACATGGTTTTGGATAATTCTTCGATGGTTTAACAATACATGGCGCGTTTATTGTCCCAATGCCTGTGAAAACCGCCCCGGCGCCGCAAAACCGCTGCGGAAACCGGTCTAGTGGAAACAGGGCTTTAAAGGCCTGTTTCCACTACGGTTTCCGCAGCGGTTTGCGGCGCGGGAGCGGTTTTCACAGGCATTGGGATAATTTACACGCAATATGTATTGTTAAACAATCGAAGGATTATCCAAAACCCAGTGAAAACCGCTCCAGCGCCACAAACCGCAGCGGAATCCGTTTTAGTAGAAACAGGGCCTTAGTTGAAGATCGTTACCTGTAAACGCCCTCCATTTTTCATTTTCGGGTAATTCCAATATTCCACCATTGCTGAAGTACTTCGCCTGAATCTCCCTGAAGAGGTTTCGTCTCCTGTCCTCGCTCCTGGCGGGAATATTCCAAAGACGTTCCGCATCTAGCCAGAAATGTAGAACATTCTCTCCGGCGCTGCCTTCAAGAAATAAACAGAACTTCCGCATGCCGGTCACGTGACCGATCATCTGCCGCAAGAATGTCGAGTCCCGCTTCGCACGGTTTGTATCTAAAAAACAAAGAGCATGAATTGAAGGAAGCCAGACCCGAACCGAGGGGATGGAGCTTGGAAACCTACTAAGGGTAAATAAAGTGAGTAAGGGCGTGGTCACGGGACGGAATTCCCACTAAGGACAGCATCTTAGCGCTGACAGGTCATCCCTTGTACCGTCTTCGAATCGCTGGGAAACATTTTTTCTTGCGATGTGAATGATGTAGATGTCAGTGTACTTACCATAGTCGGCCCGGTGAGAGCTGGGGCAGAGGCGAAGCTCTGTCTGCAGCAGCTGCCGACAGAGAGTGTACTCCAGGTACAGGTCGGCCTTCAGGAAAAGAGGGATCCGTTCTGACAGCAACCATTGTATCAGCTTTCTCCGGTCAAGCCGCTGTAATCAAAAAGTACAAGACTTGATCTGAGGACCTTTCTTGTTGCAAGAATTTCAGACCCACTACAGTACGTCAGAAAATGACGGGCAACCATACGTCGAGACCGATTAGAAGTCACATAGCAGCAGACTGTTTTGATATGCCGGTAGACGCAGTTCAGACTGTTCCAATATGCAGTTTGGCCAACGACAACGCTTTTTCGGGTAAACTCAGACGAATAGAGAGTTTTCGCAAAACCCCCCGAAACGCCAACGCGAACGTCTCTCCTTTTGTTCGGTGCTCTCTTCCTGGCATCGAACAATGGGTTTGGCGTTCGCGTTGGCGTTGGCGTTTCGGGGGCTTTGCAAAAACTTCCTAATAGAAACATACGTCGGTCCGAGCGATTGCGAAAACTCTATTCAGGTTTGACACTTACGATTTGAGTCCTTCGTAACGGTGGGTCAAACTCGAAGTCGTTTTCAGAAAACTTGTAGAGCACTCTCTGAGAGAAGGTCTGGAACACAAGAACAGATTTGAAGTGTGATGAAACTCAGGCCTATTCAAAAGTGCAAAAAAGACTGGAGCAGGCAATAAAGGTTCACAGTGATGCTGCACTCTGCAAGTCCTGACGTTCAACCTTTTTTGTTTGTAAAGTGCGCAAGATGGAAAAAGCACCTACCGGTAAATTTAGGAACACGTTAAGGTAGTCCACAAACGGCTTTTCTCTGAGAAGGGAGGCAAATTCCCTTTCGGACAAGGTCGTCTCTGAAACATCAGACACAGAATCCCAGTCAGTATCATTCTCAAGTAAAATTTCCGTCAAGAAACTGGCGTGCGACCAGGCCTCCAATTGAAGGCGAGTCATCTTTCACTGCATGCGTCTTGTGGCCGCGTGATTGCGGCAACACGTCACCATAAACATTCTACGCAGACTTTTAAATCTTTGAACCACCAGCTTTCTTTTTATCAGTTCCTCCCTACTCCCATCATGTAGGCCTACGCAAGTGTGAACGTTCAGTATTCCAAACCATAGCCTCTCACGTTTCGCTAGTGTTGTCAATCCATTCATGCGGTCTAGATACCGCCCAAAACATTGTCATAGGATTCTCTCTGTCAATCCAGCCGTAATAAGGACTGTTTAACACTTGAATATGATCCTATATCTCTGTCATTTAGAAGATCTCGTCGCCAATTAGATATTCCTGAGGGATGTCCAGCGGATTAACCCAAGAAGCTTTGCAATGATAATCTGATCACAAATTATAAGCACATCAATCAGAGAAATATCTCCGGGCTATCTCCTTAACCCTGAATTTGCTAGACTAAACAAAACATGTTCCCTAGGTGAAATGAATATAGGCCTAGGCCTAGCCTAAGGGTGAAGAACCTCCTGACATACCTTTGTAGCGATGTTCCTTCATCACTGTTTCTTCTTCGAAAGGTTGACGTCTGCGGATGACGTAACTGGCCCTAACAGTTGCGTTTTATTCGTAGAATTTCCTGCTACATTTTGATATTCCCGTACCAGAGCTTATTTGTATTTAACGAAGTCAACAGACCCTGCATAATCCAGCAAGTGTCTATTAAAGCACAGAGAGTCACAGTGACATGACAGTGGCGCAACCCGCGAACAACATCAGTGACGTCATAATGGTTGTTGGGCGCCTTTCATTGGACCCTGTGAACGACAAGGGGATGGTATAAAATTAGGACCTGATTTCCCGTTGAGATACAAGACCACACTATCAGATCTGTGCTAAACCCGGGTGGGTAGGCCTACTAAACGCGATATTTTCAACGGCGTGTATATGAAATATCGTCGAAGTTTGTGACTTAAAAGTATGCGTTGGACATCCAGATGATATCGGCAGTAGGCTACAGTCCTCCCGCATCGACTGCGCCGGGAACATGCGCGGATCCAAGGGGGGGGGGGCACACCCGGCGCACGCCCCCTCCCCCTCAGCTCGGCCAACATTCTGTAAAATCTACCGTGAAATTCTGAAATTTGGACTGAGAAATTCACACCGCAGATGTCCATGTTTCCATGTTGCGCCCCCTCTTTCCGAAATATCGTGGATCCGCCCCTGCCCCGGCCGCTGACATCGTTTCCGCTGTTTTGAGGCCCGCGGGCTACCGGTAGGCCTACTGAGTGCGACTGCAATGGCAGGCCAATGCATGGTCTGGTGTGGCCCTACAAATTGTACAAACTGAGAATGCCTATCAACAGCAACAGGCAGGCCTGTCCAAACGCGGCATCTGATGCCGCAGGCGGAATCCAAATTGCATTTGGCGGAATCCAGGAAAAATGACTGGATGCCACTTGCGGCATCTAAATCACAATTTAAGGCATCAAAGTGGTCAAAAGTGGAATCGATAACCCATTCACTCAGCCCTTTGACCGTCTACCTTGTAGCGCGGTCTACAACTAACTGTCCATCGTCTGACCATGCACTTTGCAATCTCGTACCCAGAGATTAGCTGAGGTTGGATGTCACTCTGCTATTAAATCTCTGGAGACTGCTACGGACTACTTCCAAGCCGCACACTGAGCGAATGAATACACTAATAGTGACCGTTTCTCCCCAAGTTTAATGTGGTGCTACAAGTTAGTAGTGCTTTGTTTTTTCGTTTTAACAGGTCCCTCATAAAAAGCTTTCTAAGGGCATTTTAGTGTAGGCCTACAATATTTTATACCGCAGTTGTATCTGCGGTCTTTGCACTATGCTGCTAATCACAGGGAATTGCGTGATTCAGCAGTCTCCAGAGATGTAATGACATCCAACCTTGGCCAAGCGAAACTGATCTCTGCCTCTTGGTACGAGATTGGAAATACATGTAGGTACTGGTACTTCATTTTACATGTTTTACTTGTCATTCATCAGCGGCATCAAGATTTTCGACTATAGCCATATTCGGCATCCACTTTTGGAGGGTTTGGACAGGTGTGAACAGGGCTAAATCATGAAATGCCTGATCGATTTGGGCTGACCTGCTGTAGGCCTACTGATAGACGTGGTCTCTTGCGCGGCGTTCGGCAGTGCACTCAGACTGAGGCCTATCCTTCTTACCCCAGATGCCAGCTGAGCATGGGGCCCAAAAACATCGCGATGCCTAGCCAAGCACAGAATACTGACAGAATTGGACATAGGGGCAAATATCGTCTGATTCCTCGAAATCAACATGGCCGCCGAATACCAAAAGGATTTTGAAATTCCCGCCGTCGCCGCCGCGCTAAAAATGTGACTTCGCAGCAGACTCGGCGGTGGGCCACCGAATGGTGACAGTGGGAAGCATGGCCCAGACAAGTCACTTCTGGATATGTGCCAGGCTATATATATATATAGACAAGGATATTCCCCTCTATTCGTGCTATTATTGTTTTATCGTTCCGCCCTGATATGATGTCCTTGTCCGTGCTTCCGCATTTTCGTAGGAACCACCATTGGCAACCTTTCTTGTTTCAAAATGGTGGACAACCCTGTCAGTCTTTGCTAATTTCACTAAAATAACCACTATTTTTACTTACAAGATGCCGATCGTGAGAACAGAAAAGACGTACAAAGATGTTTACTCATACAAGAATGGATCACAGCCAGAACAAGGCCCTGGCATGGAAAATGATGCCGATAGATGGTTCGAAACAGGTGAGAAATATGACTTCGTATCTATTGTCGGACACAAAATATATAAACAATTGTCGGATGCACTCTGTCACATTTGTACTGTCTAATATCTGTCAGGGTTCACGCAATAATTCTGTTAGCTGGCTTATTTCATTTGCATTTTAAGGCCTACTTTTGGGAAACCCTACAGCCTGTAATATTTTATTTATATGAATGAGGCTAGGGCTGAGAGTCTTACATTTACATGTATTTATTTTCTATCATAATCATAGGGCCTACTTGCCTGGCCTCTACTGATCATCCATGCATAGTTCTTTCTTTTCACAGACACGTCAGATGTAGCCTTGAATATGATTGGTGGCAAGTCAACCTTTCACCATGGACATGGACAACTGATCAACAATTCATCAAAAGTTCTTCAGCGATTTGCCAGTCTCTATGAAAGCCAAGAATTCTGTGATATTCAACTTATTGTTGGACAACAGGTTCATTTTGCACATAAACTTATCTTGTGTCAATCCAGTAAAGTCTTTCTTGTAATGCTAAGGAGCCCAATGTGGCCAGAATCTCAGGGAAACCAAGTCCTACTGAAAGAAGAACCTGAATGTTGTCAAGTCTTTGGTCATTTTCTCAGGTATCTCTACACCGGTTTGATTCGATTGAACCACAGTAATGTTCTCCCTTTGCTCATTCTTGGGGACAAGTACCTTATCTCGGATCTCTCAAACATCTGCATTGACTACATGTGTGAACATATTGTATCTGACATCAGTCATAATCAAGCTGTGTCTTGGTATCGTTATGCAGTATTGAAGGAGGAAACCAGATTAGCTAGAGTATGTAAAGACTTCATCATATGGAACTTTCATAAAGTTCTTTCAACAGCACAATATTTGCAAATGGAAGGAGATGAGTTGGTGGAATTCCTCCAATCCTCAGATCTTGTTGTCCCAGATGAGTACACTTTATATTTAGCAATCAAGAAGTGGATTTTTCAGAGACAGCATTTGGATCGTGTCAAACTAACTGAGACTGTTTTGGATGTAATGTCCTGGATTCGATTCCCAATGATTAAACCCAATCAGCTGGTTAGTATGCGAGCTGATCCAGTCGTACAACTCCATGAAAAATCTTTCGTGGAAAAGATCGATGCTGCCCTTGATTATCATTCATACCCTACTGAGGTCCAAAAACGGATGAATTGGCCGTCCCGTGTGACTTTTTGTCCGGGGGCCTTCATTCCGCGGAACTACACAGATGATTTTTGGGGCACCACATTCTATGTTGAACATTTTCATACGTTAGAAAAGCACTCGCTCCAGACCCTCATGTTTTTCACGCCGGTGAGTGGTTCAGAAGCAGATGAAGACACGACTTGGGAATGGACAGTGGACATGTACCCAAAGGGTATACAGTTCCCTAAATGTCTCATGATTGGCTGGACGCAGAATTATGAAATTGAGAGCACAACCTATGACACTGTGCGTCTAACCATAGTGGCGAAATCAAGTGAACGGAGATATGTGGAGGTGAATCTCCTGATCACTGGCGTCCAGGACAATATTGAGTACACCAGGGCAGTTATCAAGAAAAGAATGATATTTGATGAGGAGAACTCAGTGTATAACATAAATGACATTGTGCCATATGAGGAACTGAATGATTTTCAGAGTTCATATTTATCAGGTGCAAGCGGTGATGTGTTCAAGATAACACTCATTATCAAACCTTGTTCTAATGATTAAGGACTGACTTCAAATGCTGTCTGAACTATAGGACAAAAACAGCTGGAATCATGACAAGGACAGTTTATCACGCTGATCTACAAACGTAGAAAAGTGGCCTCTATGCACATAATTTTAAAGTAAAGTAAATCTTTATAAGTTACAAAGTATTGAGGTCAAACCTCTCGCCAGAGGTCGTGGTACTGATAATTTCGTGTACATGTTTTGTTTAAGAGCGTCTCTTAGGCAGCATATGCAATATTTGTTGTGAATAAACATGTTTTTAAGGGTTGTATAACTTTTTATGCTTGTTTTATTTGACTTGTTTTATTCAAATGTATTACATGTATTTTATTATGTAATTCAGTTTGGGTCATTTTAGTTTACTCATTTGCTGCAGTTTCGCACACTGCAGAAAAAAACCTTGCAGATTTTTGTTGGCATAATCATGTTACTTTTTCTTAAGCAGGATTTCCTTTTTGAAATCTGACGTGGAATAATAGAGGAGGTATTAATGTACAAAAAAGCAAATATCCTGAAACACATCAAATTCTTAATTTAATTTAATTTATTAAATTAAGTGAACAGTTAAGTATGGATATCATTTTGAAATTCTCACTTGACTCTTCACTCTAATATTGTTCTACAGAATGACACTATTTTGATATTAAAATGATAATAATCCACCATTATTTGACATTGATTGTTTTCTTGCAAAAAATGTGTATTTTTCAGGCAATTTGGTACAGTATTTATGGTCTGTGGTGTACTTGTGCTTACAATAAATGTCATAAATTCAAGTTTTTTTTGCATTGTACCCATACTATGTTGTGTGTTTCCCAACTTTTTTACCACGAATGTATATAAAATGTTCATGATTGAATAGACTACTTCAACAGCATATGAGTAAGAAATAATATACATGTGCAATACATGTAGTTCACAATTGTTTGGCATGTATTCATGTATTTATTAGTATTACATGAGTGTATTGTTGATTGAAAGCTGCTGCTTCTGTCCATTGCTCTTATTATGCATTTGCTAAGTGTTTGTGCCTTTACCATTGTACCTACATGAGCCATTTTTTGTCCAAGACATGTGAAGAAGCCCACTGTGTTTCAACAACTGCCCTATAATAATGTATTTGAAGTGCACCAGAATTTTGAGGCCAATGTAACTCGTAAACTGGTCACAATTCATCTAATTTGAACAGACTTTGAAATTTTTCCAGTCAAGTCCATTTTACCAAGGAATTCTTCTAAAAGGTGTCATCAATATTCAATAATCGTCAATAAATTAATGCAATTCTCCAATACATGAACTTGGTCAGTGTTCTCATTCCCTTTGCAAGGTTCAACTTTACAGGCGTCTCCATCTTTCAGCTTGCCAAGCAAGCCCACGTGACCTTCAGATTCCGCAGTTGCCCTGGATGCTTGTTGTGGCCTATACACTTCATGACCATGACACTTTGAAGGTCACCACCAACTTCCCACAACAGCGGCAGGTTTTGGGTAACACACCTGTTGAACTGACAGGCAAGGAGCCTAAATTGTGTAGTGGTTATCATGTCTGCTTAGCAAGTGGCAGGTCCCGGGTTCGAATGCCGGGCTGTATGGAATGAATTATCCCGGACTCTTCCGTTCATCGCATGGGACAGTATAGCCGTGTATAGCAAGGGCAAGTAAAAAACTCCCAAGTGACGAACATAGTAGCTTGAGATGACCTCCTCCGTACTTACCAGCACCAATACCATGGCTTTGCCTTGACAGATAAATCTACTACAGGCAACAGAACAGGATACATATACCTGTGACCCCAAACACCCGGGGTGGATCCACGACCTGTCAAGAGGAGGCACGTCCAGGCCATTCACATCAGAAGCCTCCTTAATTTTGACGATTTCTCGGTCAGACTCAAAGAATTTTCCACAATAAGAGGGGGCATGTGCCCCCCCTCCCCTGTGTATCCGCACCTGAACACCACACTCACCAACGTGAATCTCTCAAATCAAAAACTGAAAGGATGCATGTACTGAATACTATGATGAATCAAGAAAACGACAGATAACAATTACGCAAAGAAACATTATTTAATTTAATCTGGTCAAACACGATCTCCATGCAGTCAATACAAAAATAATCTTCCACCATTCCTAACATGATATGTCAAACCTGACAAATAACAAAGGCAGCATTCATCGAGCGGTGCTACATGTATGAGAAATACTAACATGAACAACTAGACACTGTCGGTCTTGTCAGTGAATCAACCACATACAAAAGGATTTTGCACCCCTTTCTTCAATTTTTTATAAGTCTTCTGTGTTAGTCTGGGCTGTCAAAATATTGGAAAGACTGCGTGACTAAAGCCGCCCATACACGGCGCAATATTATTGCACAATATGGGGCCCAAATGGGTGGTCGTGTGCTTTTCGCATGATGGGAAGAAGAAAGATTGGCAGTAATATTGCCCATTGTGAGCCTCATATTGTGCAATAATATTGATCGTGTATGGGCCGCTTAAAGCGACCCATACATGCTCAATATTATTGCACAATATGTGCATGTGCTTCTGGTGTGATGAGTAGAAGATTGTCAATAATATTGCCCATTTTGATCCTCATATTGTGCAATAATATTGCACGTGTATGGGCCGCTTTAGAAGCAAATAGGAGTGAGTTTTCACAACTGACCAGTCAGGTCAATGACTACATCTATCTATTATTTGGGGATACGTAGACAATAGAAAATCATAATCTAAATGTCACCGTAGGTCTATCTGGGCAATTGTGAACTCTCTATTCTAGTCTGAACACCAATACACATAACAAGACCTCCAAGTCGTGAGTCATCCTTCGTTCTCCCACCACAGGGCTTTGGTCTTGCTCCCTTTGTGTGCGAGTGCATATGAAGAGGAACGAGACCAAAACCCTGCAGTGGGAGAATGTGGGTCCTTATAAACAAACCATTCGTAACTTTACAGAGTGCGTAAACCATTGTTCATGTGCACTCTCAACTCAGCAAAGGGTTTGCAAACTCGTGAAATTACGAGGACTTTGTAAATAAGGTCCCTGATTAGCAAAGGTGAAAAAGCAACAGTCAGATTTCTAAACCAGAACACAGCTATCTTAATTAGTAGATGAGTAATCATATATTGCACATTGAAGAAGCATGACTTCAGATCAATATCTATTTCACTAGATTAACACAAAAATGACATCATTTGGCACTTCGACATGTTTCACACATACTGGTACAAATCTATGTACCCGTAAGCCTATGGACATCTCTACCAGAGGGATAACTGTTAGATCAGCTGGACCTCGGCAATCAGGAACACATGCAGATTCAGTACGAATCATCCTCCCATAGCTGGGCTTTGGTCTCATTCTACACTTGCATACACGCGAGTGGATGAAGAGTGAGATAAAAACCCTGCTGTGGGAGCATGATACAAATGTTGCCATGACCAACACTAGGTATCAAACAAACATAACCTTTCTCGAAGATAATCTTGTAAAGCAGTCCACTGACATTTCATAATATTTCAAGAATGACTTACATGTACTTGTACCGTATATTGTAAAATGCTCCATCATCCTGACTTATTAGCCTACCACCAACTATCACACTAAGGTTAAGAAATCCATTCACGCAATTTTCGAGCGGTGCGATGCCGCATCCT
Source organism: Notospermus geniculatus (assembly GCA_002633025.1). Lineage (NCBI taxonomy): Eukaryota > Metazoa > Nemertea > Pilidiophora > Heteronemertea > Lineidae > Notospermus > Notospermus geniculatus. The sequence continues at coordinate 306,889 of NMRB01000152.1, forward strand.
TTGTCCGTGACCAACGCCGCGGAATCAAACAATGCTTTTGAGCGTCTGCCGCTCGAAAATCTCGTGAATGGAAAGCCAGCCTAAGGATGCGAGTGGCATCCTTAGTGTGGCACACCCTGGGCTGCAAACACCCTGTCCTCGTACCATGATAATTATTTCAACGCAGCACAACCTCTGCAAATCACTCACTATGTGCACCACAGTGTGTGGAGACTTCTATTTTCAGCATTTTTTTCAAAAATTCTTGACATACTGGAGTTTTGCTCTGAATTGATTACAACGTACGACAAAAAAATAAATAAATTCATTTGTCACAAATAATATATACATTTTGATCAACACTTGTTTATAAGACCTGTAGACAGGTGTGTAATTCACAACAAGATTTCTCAGGACCCAAGACTTATTTAGTCAACCAGCTCTCACCCAGATCCAGGCAGCCTCCAGTCGAACAGGTCTGGATGGCGACAAAGTATTTAATTAACATGTTTTATCCCGTGTAATGTACAAATTCAAAAGGCATCAATCCTTCTGAAAAAAGCTTGCTTTTTATCAGCGATGTTTGTATAAAATGCTGGTCCCTCCCAGTCACTCGACTCTTCAGAAAAAAAATGCCCCCAAAACAATGAATGCTGGACCCACTTTTCAGGGTTTTTCCCTGGAATTTTACTGCCAGTGGGAGTACTCATTAAAAGACAGAAGCCTTGATCAGTTGTGAAATTAGTTACACCCGGCCCAAGTATCTACAATCCATGTGCCACTGTCAGCGTATCTCTTGAGTCATTCTGCTGCTAGGATGTCTCGGTTCTTCCACTGATAACTTCCCGACATAACGGACAGATTTCCAGCTGTAAGGCACACGTCATACAGAACCCCCTGAAGAAGAAAAAACATCTGAGAAACCTCTGCATGAAAACAAATCACAGATTGACTCCACCTAAAATGAATTCTGTTAGCACCATTGCTGCCATCTACACTGGGTTCCAACCACAACAAGTCGGTAAGCTTGCCTCCGACACGCTACCCTGGAGTTTTCTGGATGCTGACATGGCAAAAATGCGGTTTTCATGACTTACGTGTGCTCACAGGGCAACAATATCACAGATGCAAGATTATCAAAACACAGGGTGCATGAGTCTTCCTTCACACTGACGGACCGGAGTAGGGCCAGTTTCTTGTGTCTGAAAACAGCAAGTATATGTGTGGTGGTCTAGGAAAACCTCGCGGATGTCGCATTTGAGGAACGTGTTAATGGCCTTGGTGAACCCGCACATTTCAAAAAGCTGACATGTACAACGTAACAGGTAAACAGTAGCTAGGCCTAGTACCGTAGATCAATGCACAGGCAATCTGACAGACCTTGTTGATCATTCAGCGACATCCGCCGGGTTTTCCTGGACCGCCACACATGACAGAATTTCTTACGAACTGACATCATGCCGATGAGGAATCTGCAGAATTACTGCTACTGAGAGGCCTGTGAGCGGTTGTGCGGCTTCTTCATTCAGTAGAATTTGTAGTTGCAGTTCTAAAGAGAAAATCCCAATTCTCTTTACAAAATGTCAGTGAAACCCGGGCCTACACTTACTTTGGTAAGATGACCTTCTGTTCATCAGAAAGGTACCCATGCTCGTTGAACGTACTGAACTTGGCAGAGGGCGGGAAAGCAAATGGATGCAGTCCAAAGTTGAATTCACACTGTTGGAATGACATAAAGCTGGCTGCCGCGAAGAAACCTGACCTGTAGAGGAGGAAGAGGATTGAGAGTATACGCAGCTAAAGGCCTGGTGACCTCTGAGAAGCATTGGACACTTCGAAATCATCTCTACCGACTCCCTCCTAATATTTATATTTAATTCTGTATTTCCAGAGGGAGAAGAATGTAAATCCCTTCTTCTTCCTCATCAGTGGTTCACTTACTTTTTCTTAGTACACTAACAGCCCAATAGATGGAGTTGTGGCCAAACCTGTTATTTGGTTCACGACATGCCCGTCAATATACACAATAGACCATTCTCAAATTCGCAAATCTGCGTACTTCCGCCGAAATCTCAACCAAAAGCTTGATCTGAGACCGCCTGACGTGACGCCATCCATGATTCAGCAATGGTCAAGTCTGACGCAACGTCTTCGATATCACTGTCGTGGGGTTTTCTACGTAACGTCATTCAATTTCAGACCGAGGTTATGGTTGAGATTTCGGCAGAAGTGTGCAGATCTTTCTCATTTACGTCAATTTGAGAACAGTCTATAGAATGAAACAGAAGGAATGTGCGATGGACTTCTGTCCTACGCAATAGGATAAAATTCGGGGAACCTGACCGCCTCCTACACAATGGGATAAAACAAAGTTTGGATGGCATGTCTTCATGCACAGTTAACTAGCTAAGTAATATTTTCTGATCATTAGTCTCCAGTTAAAAACCAATTCAAGTGCATTGTGAGGCTGTAACTCTCACAGCTTACAATCAGTCCTAACTAGAAATTACTGTCATACAAACTTTGCATTTTTGAACAGTTTTCCATTTGGGGGAAGCGGCTTTCCATTCAGTGAGAAGACAATCTTTTCACCGTCAACATCAAGGAGAAGTCCAAGGATATCACCTGTAATGAGAAAGATTCAAATGATTTATTAACTATTAATCTATAACTATTTAATCTATTATAATCTATTACAGGAACGGTTGAGGATTATCACAGCAGGGTACCACCTCAGTGACTTTTATTGATTCCCTAATGTGTCGAAATATTTGTGAAACAACAATACTTGAGTCGGATAATATTTCTTGATGATTTATATTAACTTTAATCCAGAATTTGAATATAAGAATTCCTTTTATGGGTTTTCAAAGTGATCAGTTGAGCTACCCGGTTAAACCCACCCTGGAAACAATGGTACATGATTGGATGCCAACAAAATCGTCCTTCATGCTTTAACATCAGACACCGCATCCTCCAAATTTGGCGTCGGACGCAGACGCCGGCTTCTGAAGTATGAATCTGACTTTGTAGCAGTCGGGATAGCAGTCAGGCATGATAGCCCTGTGATTTCATTCTTCTTAAATGCATTTGTTAAGCAAACTAACGTTTCACATTTCAAATTTAGACTCAATGCATGGCTACATGCTGAGCTGGACATTAGTGAGACACGTGAAATCAAAGCAATTAAGTTTTCCCAGGATATTAAATCAATAAACAGTGATTTATGAAGGATAGAGACGCAAACTAGAAAGCTGGAGAATGGAAGGAGGACCTGTTCTGGTGCAGCACTGTTCACATCCTGAGAATCTCAGGTCATTTACAGTCGTACCCTCCCTCAATGGAACCAAGCGCAAGGAGGATGCGGTTGTGAAGACCCTGGGTGCGATGATGCTCTGTTGACGGGATCATTTGGTGCTGAGGCGGGGCATCTTTTTTTCAATTTTATTCCATCATCCAGACTCAAGCATCAAAATCAAAACAAAGGTTCCGTGGTGTCAAATCGCCAAATGCCATAATCTGTGCGTACATTTTATTATTGATTATGCAAATTGAATTTTCATGTTTTTCAACTAAATGCTCTAGGCAGGGCTGGAGATTCTCCAGGCAACATGAAAATTCTGGAAACAGCAAAACAGACTGGAAGCTTGGAATTCAACATTCCTACATCGGTAGTCTCGTGCTCCAACCTGTGATAGATGAGCTGTAAGCAAGACGAGAGCCGCCACTTCAGAGTCGATTCATGGTCAAGAGCCAAGTAACATCATTCATTCAGACCATATCCTGACAGCACTCAAGACAAGAGGGGGATTGGAAGAGTACACTCTCCTCCATAGTCATAGTGATATAAAGCCAACATTATTTCTGAATTGATAGTTGCTCTGCCGACATGGAAGCTAATTGGATCTGTGTCAAATTTCCTCTGATCAAGACGCAAGAAGCTGATATCGCAGTCAGCGCCACCTACAACTGACACAATGGGAAGCCACATGGACTTGATCTGGGATACCCTGGAGAACAGGAACAGGGAGGAAATGAGAGAGGAGGAAGACTTTGGAATAGATGGTGAGTGATTTGCTCAATCACGTACGTTATATTGCTAGGGGCCGTATCAAAATTCGATGCCAAAAAAGACGAAGTGACTTCGTCTCTCTGGGGGGAGGGGTTCTCGATTTGGGGAAGCCCACTTCATCTTTTTTTGGAAAAAAATGGCATCACTCTTTTTTACGGGAGAATGACTTTTTTAAATGCAGTCTTCAGAAAGGAACAAGGTTCTGGTTACATGGGCCTACCATGGACTGTATGAGTCAGAGCTATAAACTTCCCACTTGGGATGAAGCCAATGTCATCTTTTCAAGGGGGGAAGGGGTCTGGGAAAAGATGAAGTCGCTTCATCTTTTTGGTATCAATGCAATTTTGAGACGGCCCCTTATTATTAAGGGTTGATGGACCTCCTCATTCAGTCACAGTCTCTTGAAATCAGCAATTAACTTCCATCCCTGCTGCATAAACAGACCAAGTCGAACAGAAGCTAATCAAAGTCAGTCATCACCAAGGTGCGCAGCATTGTAACAACAGCTCGTCATTGATTCCCTAAACTTTACCCGACTTAAAATAACTGTACCAGGCAATAACCTCGGGAAATAATAGCACAAATCTATATCTCATTAGCAACGTCAACGAATTTCTCTCGTTTCCACCAACACGAATTTAACAATTGGAAGATGATTACAATAGATTTTCATGGTCAACCTATAAAGATACATGTGCTCTGGGTACCTGTCCTTGGAACTGATGGGGCATTCACAACAAATGCAATCTTCTGTGTGGTGCCCATTGCATTTTTTGCGAAGGTCTTTTTTAGCTCAAAATCAAATGGACAATTCCATTTCAAATTATCATGGAACCACAAGTTACAAGTTGACACACTTTGTCATCATTTTTGGATTACAATATCAGCGTGAAAGAAGCATACCTAGAAGGGACCAAAATAACACAGTCCGTCCCAACTCCTCTAAACTGCTGAAGACAACCCCAACAAACAGCCATTCTGATATTTTGTGCCAAATGGCCAAGAGATTTAACTCCAAACATGAGGCTCAATCCATTGACAAACAGTTAAAATGTCTCACATACCTGAAGCGAAGTTTGTTGTTTTTGGATGATATACCAGAGGAACATGCAACGGATACATTCAACGTAAAAGGTAAGCAGCGTTTCTTTTTCCAACTCCAGAGCTCAGAGCATCAATTTCCACGCTGGAGGTCCTTTTTCACTTGGAGCAACACTCATCCTTTACAATTCTCCCCTAATTCCACGGTCAGCACCAACTACCCAGGTAGCTGGGTGATTCTCCCGAACTGTGAAAAATATTGACACCCACAATTTGGAACCAACATTAACAAGACAAATTTTAGTGTGAATAACACAACAAAGAAATCAAACATTATTTTCTGGGGAAGCGTCGAGGGCATATCAGTCTGGTGTGACGTGGCCTGTGGTATGAAACGCGATCATGACTGCTCCGAGAGTTATCAAATATTTGAATGTCGTTCCTAAAAGTCGAAGAACATCGGATCCAACCCCAGTCCGAGACAAAGTTTATAATCCAGGTAAGACAGTCGGCAGCTTGTGGTTAATTTTTTGGCACTATTTAAGTACATGTGAGTATCATGAACACTACATGACAAAATTCACGAAAAGGCTCCACGTTATTTCCAAAAACTGGCATAATAGGGCCGTTTAGACGACAGGCAAAAATCCATATGCGATCCGATTGAATCCGATTGTGGTTCAAAACTCTTTGTGTGTAAACGCTACCCAATGACGCTACCCAATGCGGTCCAATGTGGATTTAAAATGGTCCCGAATCCAAATTGGACCGCATTGGACCACATTCAAATCTCGTCTAAACGCAAATGAGACCCGATGGCGATGCAGGTCGATCGGATCCAATCCGATCAAATCTGAATGTGGTTTTTTGGCGCGTCATCTAAACGGCCCTATTGAGTGAACAGTTTCGTTTGGACAAAAGACAGGACAGGATAAATCCAATCTCTCTGATGGGATCAAATCATTGTTCACAGATCATAAAACTTACGTAGCTAAACCACTAATCCTAAAACAAAACCGTTTTCTTTTGGGCTAATTGTGGGAGCATTTAACTCTACAAAGACAACAGATGCGTCCCTTTCAAACAATGATATTCAGCAAGAAAATAATTTAGATCAGAAAGGGTCAACGGAGGGTTTTACCTCGGTTTAAACTCGGCAGTCGGATGGAAATATTCGGCAATTACAGCTATACCTGCTGAGTTTTTAACCAGCATGACTACTTATTACAGTCATATTAGTCCTTAGGCGTACTCATATTATACACAGAAGAACAACGTCACTGGGACAGCATGTCATAAAACGTGAAATACTAGTATGACTGAAGGCTGATATGGTTTTGTAACGTCAATAATTGGACTTAAAATAACACAGAAGGGAACAGTCCCTCTCTGCCTGTTCTCCTGACAAGGTCTGTGCCTTCATAAGTGATAAAGTTAACTGATGACTTTCTGAAATGACGAGAGATTGCGTTATTGGTATGTAGAACCTTTCACATCACCATCTCAAAATTTTTTCTCATTTTTCACCAGAAAGCCCCGGTTCCACTCCAGTGGTTTCCGTCGCAGTTTGCGGCAAGCGGTGCGGTTTTCCCATGGTTTAACAATAGATGCACGGCGTGTTATTTATCCCTTAATGCCTGTGTAAAGCTGCTGCACACTGGAGCTATTCTGCTGAGCAAAAAGTCAGTCGAGACCGTTTGCTCAGCAGATACCTCGCATGTGCGCGTATTTTTCGGTGAGTTTTGTGCCTCTTAAACTGCTCCACTCGCCGCAAACTGCAATGTAAACCACTACAGTGGAAATGGGGCTGAAGTCTATGACTTCACTGCACTTCGGCAGAAACCTCTCTTAGAACTCTTGAACTTATCATCTTGAAATATCAAGGCCTACAGTCACTTCACCTTCGGACTACACTCCACTCATTTCAGATCAAGTGTAATCCGCAGGCATAGCAATATGTGACCCACTCTGGCAAAAAAGAGTTGCATGTTGCTCAGAAGGTGAGCCTCAACGAACCGAGATGACTCCAGGAGAGAATGGAAGAAATAGATTCTTTCAGATTTCATAATAGGCAGACAATACTGAAACTGACAAACATTTGGTCTCAACCTGCCAAGCTAAGAGCGACATGCGCCTGGTTTTGCCAGAGCGGGTCACGTACAACTTCTTGATGGTCCAAGATGGTAAATACCGAAGGCTACAGATTTTGGAAATGGCAATATGTAATACATGTATAATGTTTACAGCTGGATGACTTATCTCAAGTAGAGGCATAGTTGGCCAGTTTTTGCTGGCTTTTTTACATAATTGTGAAGATAAAGAAGTTTATCACAAGACATGTTAAGTTAACAGTTATGAGCAGAATGAATCAGCGGGTTATCTTTCAAATTATCAATGGGAAAATTTCTGCTATTCAGAAATACTTGGCACCAGAGTTATATACACACTTCAGATGTTTAAGTAGGCCTTTTCTTGGCAGGTATCTTCCGCAGGGAAGGACTCATCATGAAAAATATACATTTTCATTTACTGCTTCCTCCTTCGTACAAATCAGCAGTTCTTCTTTATCACTGAGAAAGTGATGCCTCAAGTTAGAAAAGCTCAAATGTATTATCAGGGAATCTTCAACAAAACTGCAGTTAGTAAGATCACAGTGGACTGGCATTGCCAGGCCCAGCTTCACCTGTTGGTGATGGTCATCACTGCTGCCTGTCCACACACAGCAAAGCTGTTGATATCTTCGAATCGAAGTCCTGACACTGACCTTTTTGATATGATAATATTGGAGGAGCCAGATCCCAGTGACAAAGCCAGACGTCTCCGTGACCTTATAACTGTGATGTTGGTGTAGGCCTACATGTATTGTATTACATATTTTACTTGGGAAGACAGCCCCCCAGGGCAAATGGCCACCAATTCATCAAAACCACCAAACCAAGTAAAATCAGTCGATCCAAATTGGTTAAAATGGAAATAACTGCATGAATTATATGCCTAAAGGAGATCAGTGGAGCAGGACATCACCGTTCATTCCAATTAAAAAATCACACCTAACCAAATCGCGGGCCTAGCACAGCACCCAATTAGCACATCATGTAATAACTGTGCGTTAATCTACAATTCCATGGCTATAAAGCACTTGAAGTGAAAAATTCGATGGTGGCAATAAAGTCTTTGAACAGCCAGTACACCAATTTAGGTCTGACTTTCCGTGATAACACATCCCAGGGGGCCCTGTACAAAATGTCCCGTGGAATCATCAAGCATTGTGTGTGCTCAACTACTTGGCAGATAGGACTCAAAGCAATGACACTGGTGCCACCAGGCAGTGGGGAGGTCAAGTCTTATCTAAAGTTCCTCAATCCACACCGAAAAAACACCACTTCGGTACACAAATGAACTGGAAAAAACGTCATGTAGGATAAAAGCTTTATAATTCATATTGGATTAAGGAAAACAAACTAAATGGCATGATTAATTGACCAAATCCTCGTCTGCCATTGAAATCTACCGACAAAAATTGATGAGTTTGCTGTGTGCACAAATGGATTTTGTAGTGAAGACTTTCATTCACAGAAGGATACCAATTCGTTCATTTCCCAGAAACTGAGACTGAGGACTCTACCAGTATCAGCCACTGCAGGATTACCAGTACATTGTGAAATGAATTCATATCAAATTTGACAAATAACTCTAAAGTAAGAACATTACCGTACTTGATAACTGCATGAAATTGAAAGTGAATGGAGGATAGGGTTAAAACCCAGGCTACCAACATTCAAATCAAGACAGGCTTAAAATTTCTTCAAGGACTATTTGAACAAATTAATTGCAAAAAACACACAATCTCCCAAATTACCTCATGTCAGAAGAGTATATTACATCACCACTAAGGAAAGTGAACTACCAGTAGTCATCCTTAAACAGGATTTCAGAGAAGCTAAAATGTCGCTGCTGAACTGGTTACCAGATGACAATGAGAATGATGACTTCATGTCATCTCTTGGGCTGATGGGTGAGTATGGCGATGGGACCAATGCTAGATTGATTCCCTCTGATCTGAGATTGACTGATTGCTCGTCGGGACCTGAAACGATGCATGACAACCATCCCTGGTGGCCTTAATGACTCACAATTTCCATTTCCAGCAACTAAATGTAAATCGTTTCATTTCCAGAGGTGTCATGCCATACGAATTCATCTGAATGTATATCCACAAAACTTGGCCGAACCCTTCAACTACCGGGGTACTAGTCCAAACACACTTGTGACCTGCTCTGGCAAAAGCAGATGCATGTCGCTCTTAGCTTGGCAGGTTAAGACCAAATGTTTGTCAGTTTCAGTATTGTCTGTCTATTAATGAAATCTGAAAAAATCTATTTTTTCCATTCTCTCCTGATGTCATCTTAGTTCATTGAGGCTCACATTCCGAGCGATGTGTCTGCTTTTGCCAGAGCGAGTCACATTTTGGAAATACATGTACCCGTGGAAGGTTGTACAATCACAGATTCTTAACCATCTCGGCATCTGTTTTAATCCTGATTCACTTTTATTTTCCAGGTAACTTCATCATCATGGATGAAGAGAGGGAGAAGGCCAACCCAAGGGATGCCCCCAGTAGACCAGCCAACGACAAGAATGAAAAGGTCGACGGCATCCGTAAACACTCCTTCACAGAGAAACTCACCGGTGTAAAAAACTCCAAGGCGGACAATAACCTGAAACAGCTGAATAATAATCTAATCAAACAACAAACACGTCAGTTACGGATTATTCATGATAACAAAAGTTCATTGAGGCATGAGTATAAACTTATGCAGTTTGATAAGAAAAAGAATACATTGGAAGGGAAGAAGAGAGATAACCCGCATCATGATTACTCCGTGGAGGAAGCAAGTGTCGCCAAGTCTGAACAGTACTTGAAGGAGCCGGTCGAGGGGTGGTATTTACAGAAAAATAATGCAATACGCAGGCGGTCTGTTGGCGACGCCACTAATGTGACACCTGTGGTCGCTAAGGCAAGAGAGACATTAAGGCATAGTGAAATGCTGAAGCAGTTGGAACGTTATCGCACAGACATGGCGCTGTCGCCGACGGGCTCCGATTACAACAATAATACCAGCGCAATAGGGAAAAGAGTACGATCGAAATCTGTCTCATTAGATTCTTTAAGTCAGGCATCGAGCCCGAATTCCGCCGGGCAACACCAGGATAAAGTGTTCCGTAAAGAAAGTCCAAACATGTTACCGCGGACATCGCGTAATCCGACCATTGACATTGTTATCACTGACCTTCACACCAATGAAGGTCATAAGATAGTAGCAAATGGAAAACCTACGGTGAAAGTTTCTGGGACTAAATTCTTTAGTGATATAAAAGACAATAAAAAAACTCAACAAGGAGTTTTGCCAGGAGAAAAACAGACTACCAAGGAAAGCCCGAGAGGTGTTCTGCGATTTTCACAAAGTGCAAAATCCAAATCAAAAAATACGAGACTGGCATTATCAAGTGAGGCAGGAAAACCCCGAGTTAGTTTTCAGATAGAGGAAAGCAGTCCGGATAATGGATTACGCAATAACACACGACGGAAATCTGTCGTGCAAATTCGACCGCAATCCGAGACGTGCCCCAGAAGAGCAAGCTTGCCGTCCGCAGTTCCCCGACCTGTCACACACGAAATGCTCGTTAGGGAGTCAACGGAAATAAAAGAAAAGATCAACAAGTTTCTCCAAAGCTTGGAGGATACCAAGGCAGGTAAAAAGCATCAAAATGGTGACTTGGACATTTTGACCATAACGACCGATATGCAGACCACGCCAAAAGGTATACAATCGATACCCATAGATATGCCTGCATCCATAAGTATTCATGACGACAAACCAAAGTCTGTCCCTAGGGAAGATGGGCCTTTTTCAAGCACCCTTAATGACACGCACACCGAGGGCATCAGGAAACTGTCAGTGTCATCAAAATGGAATTTCATGGTGAACAAAGTGACCGATGGAACAAAGATCGACGCCACGTCCACGCCCAGGAAAGAATCACCAGATAACAACCGCCGAGGGTCGGTAGTGAGCCTGACGGGCAGTGATACCTCGATCAATACTGGGATTAACGGTCGGCGAAGAAGTAGTGTAGGAATACCGTCTCACTCATTGGAGAGAGCCAACCGCCATTCAGCAACGTTTAAACTGCAAAAACTGGTCGATGATCTTATGAAACAGAAGACACGGTATGAACTGAATGAGTTGGAAGAGGTGAAGAGAAGGCAATCGGAGACTCTCCAGGATCAGATCTTGATAATGCAGGCAGAGTCGGAGACCCTCGGCACAGACTGACGATGAATTAACCCCTTCAAAGCTGAGGCCAATTTCATCAAATATGAAAATACATGTATAACAGTGAAAGACGTCATCTGAAATCCATCACATCAGTATTCACTGGAAAGCTCTGAGGGAGTACTTTCCAATGGAAAAGGATTTTGCTGAGATTTTAGGATGTGGTCGAATCATTATTATCTTGAATGAAATCGCCACTGACTGTGAAAGGGTTAGAGGGCAGAAACCCTGCTGTTGTAAACAACGGTTTATATTAAATTTTGAATACCACATGCGTTCATTCAAGGGTTTGCTAGTTTATTAACCATTTCACTACCATAGACCGGCTTTCCGGTCCATGCGTCACGAACGTAAATGCACAAGCGTCGTGTACAAAAATGCACAACGTGACATCATGATAATGTCATGACGCAATGTTTGGTACTGAAGTGCCAAAGGTGATGGTGGTACATAAACATGTACCTCAAACAAATGACAAGGAAATGATGAATAAAATGTGGATCCAATGATCTGACATCAGCTTTGTCTTGACTACATGTATGTACAATACTTTGTGAGGCAAAACTCAAACATGTCAGAAATGCAGTTCATTTCACCTGTAATTGAAATGCATGGCACAGGCTAATGGTCTTAAATATCCATATATTTACTTTTTTTTCATAACAGCACAAACATAATTGCATCAAATGACAAATTGACAAGAGAAACAAAGAATATTGGGCTATCATAGACGTTTTTATTCTGGTTAGAGGGTTTTTGTCCGGGGTTAAAAGGGACAAGTGACTTAACTCAGGCTGACATAATGTCACTTACTGCAAATACCGAAATAAAAACAACTCAAGTACACTACTGCATTGTCTGATTCATTTACTGAGCAAAACCAAGATAAACCTGAAACAAGATTGCCTACTACATGTACATGTATATTGAGAGGAAGCCAACAGTTCCTCAATATGCTACAGTGCCATCTAGTGTCCCACACCAGAACTACATACCTGGTTTCCAACAAGGGTGACGGTGTGCTTCACTGTGTGCATTGTACCAAATCAACTGCCGGCATCCATCATATGCGATACTGAACTCATCGTCCCCTATCCCATAACCCTCCTGCAAGCAAAAATCACCAACGTCATTGAAGAAAAGCTGTCTGATACAATTCATGCCGTTTGTTTTAGGAAGAGGCACAAATCTGAATAATGTTCATTTTCGTCACTTGAGGAATCCCGAGTGTGATCATTGGGAAAACGGAAAAAGCTATGCACTTGCAAATTGCAGGGATTATTTGTTGTACTGTACAGAATAATAGCTGCAATCTGTAGCTTCATAGATTTCTACACTCTGATTCCTCAACTGACGAAAATGAACAGTCACTTTATGGTGTGTTGTACTTACATAGTTCAGGAATTTACTATGTTTTGTAGCAAAGCCGATCTGCATGACTCCCGAGGTGATTATTCTAACTTCATAGTACCACACCCCTCTCTCCACTTGAAACGTGCACCGGACACTCTCAAATGATGATGCATCACACCGTGCCTGTATCATGTTGGAAAATATCTTTACTTCAGTATCTGCTAAGCAGATATTTTTACAAAACAAGACTTGATCAGGCTGTACATTACGCCTGCAATGAACAAGCAAGCTGCACAAACAAGTACCGGTACATGTAAGCCGTGGCAGTGCCACAAGTACATGTACATGTAACAACAAAAATATGTAAAAATCCAAAGAAACCTCACACTGGGGTCAAAACTGAGAATGGATTTAATTATAGTGAAAGGTGTCCTTTTTGCCTAAGTAGAGCTGAATGAGATGTAACCCAGCATATCAGGCTTTACCACCATGAAACAAAATTCTAATAGTAGGCCTAATATAGAATGTTAGACACCAGAATGTCTGCCTACCTCAAGACCATTCGGGGACAACTTGAGGTATTCACTGACGTCATTATCATTCAACATCACATTGACCTTGGATTTGTTCACCTTCTCGTAGGAAAATGCACGACCCTCTCTCACAACTAGAAATCAAGAGAAAGTAGAGTATAATTCATACCAATAAGCGAGGCAAATGGTTTCACCCACTGCTGCAAGGTATCGGATGTTAAAACCACCACTCGCAAACCATGGGAGAAAATATACAATACAAGTACATGCTGTGTGATTGACGATAAGAAAAGTAAAGTCGTCTCCAAGGGGTTTTGCAAATTTTCGACCCCATATGGGGTCTTCCTCAGGCACTTTCTAGTAGAAATTCCAGAAGTGAGATCCCATTTCACTTCTGGGATCTCTACCAGAAAGTGTCTGAGGAAGACCCCGGTTGGGGACGAAAATTTGCAAAATTCGGAGAGGACTTTACCTATCTTATCGTTTTGAGTGTCGTTTTTTGTGCTCTATGTTGGATATCTACGTGATTGATGGAAACCAAAGCTGGAGGAGGATCCAGCAAACCTTACAATCTCTAGGCCCTCTGAGTGAGTACAGCTCGACTGTATCACAGCTTGTTGAATCACAAGATGAGCCCTTTATACTTACATAAATTATCCAAGCACCATCGAGCACAGAAGCCAACTTCACGCTTCGTAAATGAGGAATGGTCACACCAATCTTCGAAGAATTCCAACAAATTTGGGTTGATTTCATTCAGCTTTTTAGATATCGTCACTTTGTTCTCGCCTAGAAAAATGCAAAGAATAACCATCAGAATTGAGGTATCACACTTGTCACGTGACTGGCCATCAAATGGTCGCCAATTTTTTTCGATTCAGAGTTTCAACTCTTACATGTACTAGGTGGAACATATTAGCATCTGATGATCTATCTTGAAATTAAAAAGCCAATGACTGAACCACTCACTTGTTTGAGAAAACTTCTCCAGCGCTATCACTGAGTGCAAAATGACACACTCACTACACAAACTATTCTGTAAATGGAAAGGTCAACATAGTTCCATGAGAAAGACAATATCCAGGAGATCTCGGTCCCAAAACTTTAAAATCAAAACGAACGGATCCAAATTGGAATAAACCAACAATTCGTAATATGTGGTCGATGCCACTTCCCTGCACCAATACAAAAGACTGGACGGTCTGTTCTACATTACAACTGAATGAACTCTTCCTCCTGTGATGGAGCAGGTTTTATTATCATTTTGTAGAGTAGGCCCATTCTAGGCTCAACTCTTGCTTTCGGGTGTTGACATTTAATAATACTTACCATGTTCCCAAAAAGATAATCGGAGACATCTTTCGTCAACAGATGAACACTTATTGGTCCTGAAAAGAGTCACGAGCCATGCCTTTATACCAGGTACCGGGTACCTAAAATCAGCCTGCAAGTCTTGTGGGCTGATTCTTTTGTACCTACCTCCCAAGCAAAAACAATGGGGTCTTGTTTCTATTCAACTCTTTTAGTCAACCTATCCGAAGCAAAAAAGTTAGCTCTTGCCTGTCTAGAGAGGAGAGATCCAACAATACCAACCTGCTAATTTCTCTGCCAGACAACCGAGCACCACACAAATATTCCTGTGTCTTTGGGGATGATCTCTAGCTTCTATAGATGCTTGGTAATTCAATTTAAGATGACAGCAAAGCTTTGCTATAGATTCCTGAAAGCAGACAATAGGATTTTAATTGTATCTACATGAAAAAGAATTCTGAAAGTTTGAGGAGTGCAGCGTATCCCTCGGATGAACACCCACCTTGGTCGGTAACGGGCAGTCATCAAGCAGGAGGATAATCACAGCTGGTCCCAGGGGGTCATCATGTGGAATAACTCGAATGAGAGATTTAACCACAGCTAGCCAACCTGATTCTCGCTCGGCGATCCTGTGTAGAGCAAGCATGGCTTCAGGAGGTTCCTGGTCACTGAAGAAAACAGAAGAAATGTAATCACAAGACCTCAGATTCAGAATGAAGTTTCTTGCCCAGTGATGAAACACACAACAATTTTCACTGATATCCATGAACTTGTCGAAGTGGAAAAAATTATGCAACCTGAAACACTGACATGAACAATTTTAGACTCCTTTCTGCTAAAGATTAACACAATCATTCGGTTATGCCTGACAGGCACGACAGGCAAGTAAGCAAAAGTCTAGAATTAGAAATACCAGAACTTACTTATCAACAAGCGTTCTGATCAGACCAAGGGTTTCCAAGACAAGCCCATCAATTTCTGAAATGGCTCTCTTCCTCGGCAGATTTGAACGGTCCCTCGGAGAAGTGTCCACAGTTTGTGTGCTGACATGACTGATATTTGTATGCCCAGGCCTAGGACCAAGTTGTCTTGCATTCGGGCGTTGCTGATGATGAGAGTAACTCCCATCTGTGTTGGCCTCCGAGCCCTCATCTTTATCCTTACAAACACAAGCTCCCATTGTCCTGATTAAGATGTACGTAGCACAAGCTGAATATCGGCACCAATTCCAGACTACCAGTGGGTCCCTATTTATTCTTCTGATGGTCAAGTAGGAAATCCAGAATGAAACTATCATTACCAGTCCATAGCTGAACTACCAAGAATGTCCACTGACTGAGCACCATAACCGCAACCTTCATCAAATGTCATATAACAGTTACAGTGGCAGTGGTGAGGCAATGTCAAGACTTGTCTCAGTCAAATTCAAATAAGTGGAACGTGGTTATTGATCAGAACCTATTAATAGAAAACCAATAAATTATTCAATAATGACTATTAACCCTTAGAATGCCGGGTTCATTTTGGTCTTTCTGCACCTCCTGGCCGGCCATTTTTTAGAAAATTTAAAAATTTTCAGCGGATTTTCAATTGGCATTCACACATCATCCTCAATAGAGCCACCTTCATTCTCACTTTCAGATTCACTTTGAACAATATTGGAATCAGAATCACTGTGCATGTCATCCACACAGTGAATAACTATTTCTGATGCATGACGCCATTTTTAAATGTCTTGGTGGGGGCGATTTGTTTCCTAACTTCCCATTCGCTCAAACACACACCTTCCTGGCCAATTATCCAATCAAAATTGCCGTTGCATCCAGCTTTGATGTCGCCAGTTTACCAGGAAAAATTTCTAGGAAATTTAGTTTCAGTAAACATCGATAGATGGCGGTGGTGCAATGATGATGGGTGCGCGAGACTAGGATGTTCCCAAACGCCGGCGGCCTGTGGATACGGAATTTCTGGGACGTACATGTACGCCGGCGGCACTCTATGGGTTAATGCCAATGATAAATCTTTCTTTTTTAGGCCTTTTTACATCACATTTCGGATAGGCCCAGCCGCCTATTGCTGTTGATGATTTGAGTTGAGTTATTGATAGGCCTATTTTTTTGATGATGTTTAGCTAGTCTTGGCCTAGGCCTAGGTCAAAGCCTACGATACGACTACGTGTGACTTTTTTACGCTTGTTTGTTCACTAGGCCCTAGGGCCTAGGCTATAGACCATTTTTGCTCTGCGAGATTCGGCGAGAGGTCGCGACGTTGCCATGGCGTTTCTTGGAAACTCGCACATGCGCAGTAGCTGGTTGGAAGAATGTACACGGAAGCGTGTGTGTGAGACATGTACATTCTTCCAACCAGCTACTGCGCATGTGCGAGTTTCCAAGAAACGCCATGGCAACGTCGCGACCTCTCGCCGAATCTCGCAGAGCAAAAATGGTCTATAAGTGGAACAAGCCATAAGAGAAAAGTGCACTGTTAGTGTGTGCACGGAAGAAGCAATGGATATGTCACTTCCCAACGCGTTTTCTTGACCCGATGTATTGGATATGATGTACTGTAAAATTGTTGCTGCCGAGGTTCTCTTTGCAAAGTGCACGAATGAAGGTAGGTTTCCCGCCAAAAAGTGTAGGCCTAGTGATCTCAAATCCACCAGACATCACAAATTTGTATTCAGGCATGTTTACTATCTACATGTACTAAAAAACGTTCCTGGTAACTTTCATGCTGTCTACAGCCATGACAGCCGGCAACATCTTGTCCCTGGCCCAGATCGTGTGTTCCATCATGGCTTGTATGTNGTGGTTAGTCAAGTTTCATGTTTATGGAGATGTCAAGTCTTCCTTGTGTTTTGGACTAGCATACTGTGCTCAAGGATATATCTTTGGTTATTAGTCAAATTAAGTGAGGGGGAGTATAGTGCAGTAAGCTACTGCCACCTATTGTTGATAATTTGACCTAATAGTTTGTTACTTTGCTCATGTGCGGGACTCGGTGACGTGTTTCCGCCCACCTCTGTGATTATGATTCTTATGCCATGTGATTTTGTATTGTTGATTTTAAATGTTGATTTCAATAAAGCCATGAAATGGACAGAACCCGTTGTTGATTATGTAGCAAGCCGCTACAATTGTCAAACGTTCGGGGCCCCCAGAGTCAGACCCCCCCCTTCTTATTGTGCATGGTTAGCTCACCACTCCGTTGAGCTACGCTCCCCTTTTATCAGTCCTGGATCCTGCCCTGTCACATTTCTTGTTTGCTGAAGGCGCACTTATTAATGACAGGGAGGAGTGAGGCCTCAGATGTGACCAAAATGGGGCCTCAGACGTGATGAAACAGAAAGGCCACATTTTCTTGCTTCTTATACAAGTAATAGTTCGTGATTGCTAAACAGGGCCTCAAACGTGACCAAAAATTGTTACATTCAACTCGCTGGCTATCGGTTTCTGTCGCCATGCACCTTGACTCCGTCATGTACATGTAACAATAGAAACGGGCACTCATTCTGGGGGATATCTTTAGCTGTTACACCAGCAATCACTTTACACGCCATCTACAGGCGACAAGAAGAAGTAGATATGACCTAGTACGCACGTGCATTGCGGTATATTTGGGGCCTGAGACGTGATCACGTGTCAGGCCCATGGGGCCTGAGACGTGATCACCATTCCTGAACCCCGATCGATGTTTTGGCCACCATATTGCCGATTCGTACATCGGTAAATCTCGGAAAAGTTCGGGTTTATACGGCAATAGCAGGTGCTTCCTGGAAACGACGATCTCCCTACAAATTCTCAGCAAAAATGGAAGAAGAAGAGCATGTACTCCACGTAGAAACGCCTACTGACGTTTTTACTTTGAGAGGAAGAGCTTGTGAACTATCAGCGTTCTCATTTGTTCCAACAGACCGAGATGAACCGAAAGAACGCGTGTATTTCAACTCTGAAAAGAAGGTTGGTTGTTGTTGACATTGGAAACAAGATGGCTGCCGAGCACACATTTCCACCACACCACACCATCATGACCATGCATAGCCTATAGGCATGGCATGCATCAGTGCATTAGGCCTATGTTACACCTACACCATGCACACCAGCCAGCCTAGCCTATGCGTCTAGCCCTACGGCCTAGACTGTGACAGCCACACACAGAAGAGACGGAAGTGTCATTTCAATCGATTTGTCCCGACACTTCTCGACACTTTCTAACTAAGTTTCTTGTTGGGAAACGTCGTCAGGGAAACAAGTCGAGTGAGTGACAATAAATGTCGAGAGGAGGAGGAGTGAACCCATATCTTCTTTTGTAATCTAGGCCTAGCTAAATGATTTTACTCTAAATCAGGTCGAAATCAATCAATCATCAATGCTATCATTTTATGATGCATAACTTTAAAAAATATGAGGTCCAAAACTGAAGGAGGAAAAGGAACAGGGTTCGTAGCGGTCATTAAATCCTGGAAAAGTCTTTGAATTTGAATGTGCTCTTCGAGGTCTTCCGTCTTTTACCATATTAAATTCTATTAATTTGCAGGAACGTTATACCTCATCCACATATGATAGGTTATTTAAAAAAGAGGAGGGCTATAACAATAAGCTTCATAGATGTGACCGAGAACATGCCAAGTCTATGGGACTTGAAGTCAACAATGAGGTGAGTACGGTAGTCATGGTACATGTAGTTGGCCTACAGATCCATGATGTTAGTTGGGGACCACTGCGTCAAAGGACGACGTCATGTCACGTCAGCGGCGCCCACGACATAACTCTGTTGGCGTGAAATTGCAAACTTTTGAGGCTCAAATGATTGAATTCCATGGTGATTGCGGCCAGGGGCCTGTTTCATGAAGTGACTTTAGGCTAATGGTACCTTTAACCAAATGGAAAATGCATTGAATTAATGGTACCATTAGCTTAAAGTCACTTTATGAAACAGGCCCCTGGTCCCTAAGTCTATTTTCAAACTGCTTAGACATTTAAAAACTAGAGATTCTTCACTTCTCAATGATAGTTGAAATGTTTCAAACGGATACATGTAGATAAGTGCGAAGCAGTCGGCCTTCAAACTGGGCACACATTTTTCCCAATTTGTAAACATGGTCCCCAACTAAAATCACAGATCTGTAGTATCATAGGCCAGTGAGCCATTCACAATGGCATGGCCAGCAACTAGCAGCGACTGCTGCTGGTCTTCAGAACAGCATTGCGAAATGTCATCAACTGTTGTCTGCTTCAGAATACCTTGAACACCTTAGAGTTGCTTCAAATGTTGAATTTCATTTATATTTCAGGAAAAAGTCAAGATAGTTCCTTCTCTGGCCTCTACAGAATATGGACACCGGCTGAATGAGTTCATTGACCACCCTGACAGAAAACATGCGAGGATTGCAATTGTCAAGTCTGAGTTTTATCGAAGGAGTGGGATAACCACCCATGGTGATCAATCATAATGTGCCCATGACATCTCCAAAGGATAAAAATTCTCTTGTGTGGTCATGGCTAATAAGATCTTTGAACAGAGGGCAACTCCAAACAAGACCTATTATCACAAGGCACATGTGATACAAGATCTATCACATGGGATATTGCTGTGCAATGTCACTGTCACTGATTGGATTTACTTCTGTTTTCGCACCAAAAAAACAGAACTGTTCACCAAGAATAAGAAAGTGTTAGAGATGGCACTGAGTTTTTGTAATCTAAGGGATCTAAAATGACATTGACAAAAATGGTCAAGCATCATCTCTTATCTATTTTTGCTGGTATTTTTGCTGGTATTCATAAAAGTTAGCAAAAATGCTTTTAAATATATTGCAAAACTAAGTGAAAGCATTTGCTACCTTTTATGAATATCAGCCCATGTGTGTGATTTTATCAGAATCAAGCCTTCACTTGGATCCATGGAACTTCAAGCAGTCGATGAGATCCAGTGGGTCAGGTTTGTTGTCTCAGATGAGTCAGACTTGTGAGCTTTTGGGGTATCTGCTGCTGAACTCATTTTCTCTCTTAGGCTCATCATAGAGAGTTGTACTCATTCTTCATGCTGAACATGATTTTGAACTGTGATACATACATGTAAGGCCATCCTCAAAAAAATTTTTGTTTCTTGTACTCCCCCCCCCCCCCATCGAAAATCATGCTTATAGGAAGATTTTATTGAGGTTTTATACCTTTTCTTCGATTTTTGACCAAGAAAATCACTAAAAGTAAAAATGAAAAAATTAATTTTTTTCCTACCTACGGTATCTACCTTTGCCCATCAACCTTTGTTAGGGTAACACTAACAGCAAACAAACAGATTCTTAGTGATGGCCTACCATTTCATTGTTTGTCATAAAATGCATTCAAATCGCTATCAAGATTGAGCAAATGTGTAAAATGTTCTTTTTGCATCCGAGTGGTGTTATGAATATGTTGTACAACAGCTTTGTGATTCTTCAAAGACATTCCACTGCACACCATCTCTGTGATTGATTTGTTAGTTTTAGGTGTAAAGATATACTCATGTCGTTTATTTTTCCAGTATTTGTGAGCATTGCAAAAAAGGTGATTAAAAATTGTGTGAAAATCAATGTTTCTACTTCAATTCAACAATATCAATATCTTATGTAAGAAATTCTTAAATATGAAAAAAATTGCACTTTTATTCATGAGATTTATCTGTCATAAATCTTTGGCTTCTCTTCTACTGCTGAATGTAATCTTGAATGACATAAAAAATGTATTACCCGATACTCACTTAACAGCCATACTCAGAAAAACTTTACAAAAAAAAACAAGTTTCTGTCTCCTGCTTTACTACAGTGGAACCCCTCTAAGTCGACCACCCATGGGACCGGAGCGAAGTGGTCAGTTTAGAGGGGTGGTCACTTTAGCCAGGTTGAGATGGGGGGGGGGGCACTTTGATTGCTAAGTCATGTGATCAAATGACTTTGATTATGATGATTAAAAGGTGAATTATGGCCAGCAGCCTCAATAACAAATGAATACCTTCACAAAATCTTACACTTTGGAAGCTTTGTTTAGCTTGGCTTTGGTGTTTGGCCCAGAAGATCATTCTGACCACCTCCATATTCTGACTACATGTACATTTGTACATGTATTTCAAAAGAGCCCATGTTCAAATACATACAATTTTGTGGTCGTGGTCAATTTAGAGGGGTTGAAATGAAGCTTCGGACCCACCATCTGGGTGGTCACGGTCGGGGTAGAGGGGTGGTCGACTTAGCTAATGGAAAATGTGAAGGATTTCATTGGGACCGACAAAAATCGGTCAGTTTGGAGGGGTGGTCAAGTAAGAGGGGTGGTCAAACTGAGGGGTTCCACTGTACATTCAATCTGCCCTAAAATTTGCAATTGGCTTGACCCTCAGCGTCAAAGAACATACTGAGGTAATCAGAGTGGTCCTGATCGAGCCATCTAGATCGAGCACTTGCTCCGTTGTCGCCGCAATGGGCGGAACTTGGGGAACAACCGCTAAGAACCACTGATTACATGTACCTGAACCACATTTTGTTCAGAGAGCGACGGAGTATGAAAAAGACTGACCCCTGGACCATCCTTTTCCAATAAAACATCATATAATTAGAAACATGGTGTGAGTGTCTTGGCCTTCATACATTGATTGAAGTAAAGCGGCAATAATGAGGAAGTTGTGAGCAATAAAATGTCTTCTTTGAATGTTATATAAAGTTACCAAATAAACAACGGTTTGCCGTCATCACATGCCATTTGGAGGAGACAATCAAGTAAGATGTTGGCATCCTTCTGTTCACTTCGGCCTCTGATGATCCTCCTAAGTATTTTCCGAATCGTCTCCGGATCATTCAGAATCCGATTTCTTGTCGTTTCGTCCAGAGGAGCGTTGAGGAGCCCGTAGTTGTTTACAATACGAACTGTGAACATCGGGTGCAAATCTTGTTTGTATCCAAATGGGCGGAGGGTGCGGAAGATATACTTGTAGCGGTAAGTGAGGGCCGCCTTGCGTTTCGAATTTGGCATCCCCGTTTTGGGATCCGTTGCCTCTAATTCGATCATCTCTGGGATGTTTCCGATAGTAAAGCCGTAGAAACGTTTCCTTTCTGGCCTTCCTTCCATGTGGCGTCCATTGAAGATATAACTCAGGATCCGTCTGTCCAGTTGAAATCCAATCTCCCCCACAAGACGTTTGACCTGGTCGCCGTCCTCCGGGACGTTCGTCAACCGCGAAATCCTCTCTACTGCATCTTCGGTTGACCCGAATGGCGGTTCATCTGGGCTCTCCATTGTAAAAGGTGTCTCAGAATCGGCCAAGAGCTCGTCAGATCTCTTACGAGCAATGGAAGTCGGTGGTGGAGGAGAGAGGAGCCATTTTGACACTGGAAAGAAAAAGCGATTTGCCTGTCTACAGAAAAATACAAACGTCAGCAATGTAAAGGTGCATGGAGTGGAGACGCAGCTTTTAACCCGCAAACTCCGGATCCATCTTCATGATATGAACATCCAGAGGGTCGCGACAGCAGTCTGTCGCCGTACGGTCCACCGACACCGTAGGCCTCAGGTCTCGGGCCACTTGTGCGTTTTGCGCTGCGTGATGTGTCAAATCTTTTGTTATTTTCCGCCGTTCTGCTTCCTAAAAAAAGATTTGACGCATCACGCAGCGCAAAACGCACAAGTGGCCCGAGACCTTAAAGGCCTGTTTCCACTAAAACGGATTCCGCTGCGGTTTGCGCTACGGCGCCGCAAACCTCCGCTGCACTGGAAACGGGCCTCAGTCGACCTGGGGTGATGACCAGGCGTCGTAGCAAGGACGACCCATAATTTCGTTAGTTACCAACAGGCGGCTTACTTTCTGAATCAAACTGCTGTTGCCGTCTGGGAGTTTCCCTTTCTTCCATCCATTCGTCTGCGGCCACTGAAAATGAAACAACCATCACAATCAAACGCATCTCCATCCTCCCATAGCAGGGCTTTGGTCTCGCTCCTCTTCCACTCGCACACGAAGTGTGGATGAAGAGGCGCAAGGTAGAACCCCTGCTGTGGGAGGATGACGTATCTCTTACACGTTGAGACAGTTTGAGACACTATGCCGAAATAAACAATCATCATCAGGTGTCACTTAAAAACGTATAGGACTATATGGCGCTAGTGGGGATGTTTAAGGCCCGTTCCCACTAT
This sequence comes from Notospermus geniculatus, assembly GCA_002633025.1. NCBI lineage: Eukaryota > Metazoa > Nemertea > Pilidiophora > Heteronemertea > Lineidae > Notospermus > Notospermus geniculatus. The sequence continues at coordinate 330,674 of NMRB01000152.1, forward strand.
ACTGAGTCTCATATGGATTCCGTCGCGGTTTGCGGCGAATGAGGAGGTTTTCACCGCACCGCTCGCAGAAAACCACGGCGGAAACCGCTGTAATGGAAACGGGCCTCTAGCTTCAGTGGCCCTCCGGAGAACAATCCAAAACCATCCTCAAGGCCCTGTCGTCCTCACCAGGCTTTCGGCTTGAAGCAGCGACCGGTTTGCCGATAGTATGTTCGTCTCTCTTGACGCTCCACACATCCCCATGAGTCAAATGTTTCTTCTCCCATTTGTCGTCATCGCCATGTGTGACGGTCGACGGTTCCTGCTTCTGTCGCCCAGCAGACGACCTAAAACTGGCTACTTTCCGTTGCTTCACAGGTGCTGCGCTTCCTTTGGACTTTGTCATCACTGTCGTCGCCCGAGCGGTAGGTGGGGGAGGTGGTGGGGGAGGGGACGTACTTGCCCGTCCTACAACCTTGGTGGGAGGAGGTGTTCGGCTAAGGGCCTGTGTGGCAGTATCTCCTTGGGAAACAATAATGAAATACATGTAGGAAGCAATCTCGTGCTAATCACAACTTCTCAACGCATGACCTTCAGTTCTAGGCCTCGGCGACCTCCAACTCCAGTACGGTGGGAGGCAAAAGTTTATTTCTACAGCCTAGGGTCTAGGCCTAGGCCTAGCCTATCGCTTGGAACGGACGGCAATAACCGAAGTCCGTTTTAACAATAAATGTCGTGGTGATTATCCCAATGCATGTGGTGAAAACTGCGCCACAAACCGTTTGCAGAAACCCGTCGCTGTCGGCTAGTGGAAACTGAGATTCAAACGGCCGAAATCATAAAAGTTGAAGAAAAAAGCTTACCAAGGCGTAGGCCTGCTGGTTCATCAAACCAGTCAAGAATATGTGACAACACAACCGATGTCCTCCAATCTGAATTTTCCTTTTGCCAAGTAAGATGTTCTTTCAGTCTTCGGTTCTGTTCGAGAAGTCGTTTATTTGCCTCTTCCAGTGCCTCCATGATCTCGTGGTTCCTGTTACCCTCCGCGGAAACTAGGTCCTCAGTCCTCAGCAAAGACGGTTCGATGTTCGATTCGTTCAGATAAGACATGTCACCGCCACGGTGGGTGAGATTTTGTTGCCGTTGTCAAGTGCCGTGACGTCGGGTTGCGATGGAGTGACGTCATAAATCGTGATATGACGTCAAGAGTCTTGAAAACCCCGGCGCAGTCTGCGACTGCGCACAGTTGTTTTTGAGCACTTTTCGGCAACTTTAGAAAGGTCTTTTTAAGGCAATGTTCTGAGCGATTCATGAGGTCAGAGACGCCTCGTGTTTCGCAAAAAACATGATTGCGGCATCAGCGAATTCCCGGATGTCCGAAAGCCGCGTCTTTCCTCCCGGCGGTTTCGGAGGCGATACTGAAATCACAATGAAGCCGTTTACCGATTCCGAGCAGCAAAATTTCACGGAGCAGCAGAAAAAAACGCTACACCGGGTTTCCGCTGCGGTTTGCGGCGCAGAAGCGGTTTTCACAGGCATTGGGATAAATTAACACGCCATTGTTAAACCATCGAAGGATTATCCAAAACCCTGTGAAAAAAACCGGGGCCACAAACCGCAGCGGTAACCGGTCTAGTGGAGGATTTAAGGCCTGTATCCACTACAACGGTTTCCGGTGCGGTTTGCAGTGCGGGAGCGATTTTCACAGGCATTGGGATAATTAACACGCCATGTCTTGTTAAACCACATTCTTGACACTAGAGGGCGTTCCAAATAACACCCTCTAGTATCGATCAGCTATCGCCATGTTGTAAAGAAGTGCAGCGCAGTAATATGTGTAAGGATTCCTTACCATTGTGAAGCGGTCGACCGTTCACTCAATAAGCAAGCGTCGCCATGCGCAGTAGATCTAGTGCACGGTTATACGCCCACGGAAGGCATAAATAATATTATACAGGCCTGCTTAGGTCAAAATGAGGCTTAGATGCAAGACACAATAAAGATATTTGTGAAGCATAATCATTTTGTGGCAAGATATCTCGAGGTTTTTCGACAGTTATTCTGAGACCAAAGTAGTCCATGGCCGCGTGCGTTTTATGTTTACCCACGTGACCAAACATCCCTCAGATGTTATACACTTATTCCACTTATAAAGTCAAAAGAAATATATATTTATTACTATTCACTTCAAAATTGTGACACATCGATTGCAGGGAGAAGTTTAGGCGTGAATGTAGTTGTATAAGCGCAAAAGGTTCTGATTTTCGCGGAGTATCACGGTTGTGATATGCGAGGCCTGATCACATATCCATCCGCGGCCGTAAAAATCAAAATGGCGGATGCCGATCGATGACAGTGTCGATATTGCGTAGAAATTCGGCACTGTGTACAGTTTGGTTAAACCATCGAAGGCCGGATTATCCAAAACCCTGTGAAAAAATCCCGGCGCGGCAAACCGCAGCGGTAACCCGGACTAGTGGATACAGGCCTTTAAGCCCTGTTTCCACCAGACCGGGTTTCCCGCATTGCGTTTGCGATTTCACAGGGTTTTGGATAATCCTTCGATGGTTTAACAATACATGGCGTGTTGCGTGTTTATTGTCCCAATGCCTGTGAAAACCGCCCCGGCGCCGCAAAACCGCTGCGGAAACCGGTAGTGGAAACAGGGCTTTAAGGCCCGTTTCCACATCAGCGTTTCACGCTGCGTTATGACGCTTCGCGCATTGTCTGGAAGCAGAGCGGCGGAAAATAACAAAAGATTTATTAACGCATCACGCAGACGTAGTACGCTCATGTGGAAACGGGCCTTTAAGCTGATGACACACACATGCGGTTCATGCTCCGGTGCGGCGATGTGATGCGTTGATTTCACCGCAGCGTTTTACCGGATCGAAATAAACATTCTCAAGGGAATACATTTGACATGACAAAACATGCTGTTGCGGGGCATTGCCGCTATATTTCACCGCTGCGTTCCACCGGACCGAAAGTCTCGGGACTTTCTGTCCGGTGAAACGCAGCGGTGCCGCAGGTGATCTCCATTATTTCGTTAAGTATCATAAGCCGACTGACACCGCAACATTTTGTATCGCTGATTCGGAATTGATTTTATTGCAAATCATGACCTTTTCCAGAACCAGTTAGCCAAGATTGGTTATCTACGACCACTTTGAGTTCAACCATACGGTGGCCCATAAGGGACATTTAGTTTTTATTTTATATTTTTATTTTTTTTCTACTTTTCTCCGCCGAATAAACTTTTCTCCGCGGAAATAATGTTTTCTCCGCGGAAATAATGTTTTCTCCGCGGAGAAAACTTTTCTCCGCGGAATTAAACTTTTCTCCGCGGGAATAACGTTTTCTCCACGGAAATAATGTTTTCTCCACGGAAATAATGTTTTCTCCGCGGAAATAACCTTTTCTCCGCGGAATTAAACTTTTCTCCGCGGAAATAATGTTTTCTCCGCGGAAATAATGTTTTCTCCGCGGAAANCGCATAATCGCACCGGATTACCGCAACGCAGGCATCGCACCCGCATGTATGTGTACTCAGCTTTAAGCTGGTGATCCACTGTTGCGATTTTGGCTTGAGACGGGGTTGCGTTCCCTTGCGATTACCTTAGGCTGCTTTTCCACGAGACGTTTGCGGACGCGGTTTCGGTGGCGGGAGCGGGTGCGGGTGAAACAGCTAATGGGAAATACGTTGGTTTGATTTTTTCCACCCGCGCCCGCCTCCTATTCCGCGCCCGCAAACGCCTCGTGGAAAAGCAGCCTTATAAGGACTTCCGATCCATATAAGGTAACCGCAAGGGAACGCAACCCCGTCTCAAGCCAAAATCGCAACCGTGGATCACCCGCTTAAGGCCTACTTGACGTTCAGAGATGGCAGAATCTGATAAAGAACTAAAACCCGGAAGAAATTCTTTTCAAAATTTATTCTTTACTGGACGGCGTAGAATAGAACATTCTTCAATTTAAACACGGTGTGACTGATTACGTATGATTTGAATAAAAGGGGAATGCTTGAAAAGTTTGTCGTATGCAGCAGTACTTCCTTGAACGTTAGGCAAAGTTACCAAATAAACAACGGTTTGCCGTCATCACATGCCATTTGGACGAGACAATCAAGTAAGATGTTGACATCCTTCTGCTCATCTTTGCTGATGATCCTCCTCAGAATTTTCCGAATCGTCTCCGGATCGTTCAGAATCTGATTTCTTGTCGTTTCGTCCAGCGGGCCGTTGAGGAGACCGTAGTAGTTTACAATGCGAACCGTAAACATTGGGTGGAATTCTTGTTTGTAGCCCAATGGGCGGAGACTATGGAAAACGTACTTGTAGCGGTAAGTGAGGGCCGCCTTGCGTTTCGAAATGGGCATCCCCGTTGTGAGATCCGTTGACTCAATTTCGATCATCTCTGGGATGTTTCCGATAGTAAAACCGTAGAACCGTTTCCTCTCTGGCCTTCCTTCCATGTGGCGTCCATTGAAGATATAACTCAGGATCCGCCTGTCCAGTTGAAATCCAATCTCTCCCACAAGGCGCTTGATTTGATCGCTGTCAGGGACGTTCGACAACCGCGCGATTTTTTCAGTTGCGTCGTCGGTTGACTTGTCTAGCGGTTCATCTGGGCTTTCTACAGGAGATTCGTCAAATAGCTCCTTTGATATTGCCCCGTCGTCTGATCTCTTGCGAGCGATGGAACTCGTGGGCAGGTCGTCCTTCTGGCGGAGCCACTGCGACACTGGAAAGAGAAGACAATCCGCGTCAGGGCCATATTTAACTTTTTGGTCCAGGGGGCAGAAGCCTCTCTGGGGGGGGGGGGGGGGGA
>NMRB01000152.1:335498-363512 GCA_002633025.1 Notospermus geniculatus
CTTTAAATACGGCCCTGCGCGTTGTTATCTCTGGAGTAGGCATGACGATGTAACAGAACATTGCCGCGATGTTAGGGTAGAGTATGAAGACACACGCCAAGCCATCCTGCGGAACATCACCGCTGGCTCACTTCGTGACCGCACACGGTGATGTACAACTTCGATAATCGAAGGCCGATCTGCTCTCCACTGCGTTACAACGCACATCACCCTTCGAGAAATTGACCGGTCCGCGGCGTATCTGCCGCCTCGAGAAGAAGAGGCCAATCAGAATCGGTGTTGTAAAATTTGAATCGTGGTAGAAAGAGTGGTAGCCGAAGACACGATATAAAGTGCAATGCAATATGATTGGTCGACCGGTAAAGTTGGCATTGTGCCAAGATACGCCGCCGACTGGTCTATTTCTCGAAGGGTGATGTGCGATGTAACGTAGTGGTGAGCAGATCGGCCTTCGATCATCGAAGATGGGTGATGTAGGGAGCGAGCACTAAGAACCCCTGATGTTCTCAGGATGCACCAAACGCAAGCAGGATTGGTTTGGTCGCCGCCCGATCCACGACAACTATCGCAAGCCGTCCCTGCCATAAATCCACCATGCTGTAATTATTTACTACCATGCTAGTAAATATTTTCTACCATGGTAGTAAATAATTCTTACCTAGGTAAGAAANTTCTTACCTAGGTAATAATTATTTACTACCATGGTAATATTTAATTCTTACCTAGGTAATAATTCGAATTCTTACCTAGGTAATAATTATTTACTACCATGGTAGTATTTAATTATTACCTAGGTAAGAATTCGAATTATTACCTAGGTAAGAATTAAATATTACCATGGTAGTAAATAATTATTACCTAGGTAAGAATTCGTACTTCCGTTTCCGAAGTACGAATTGTTACCTAGGTAAGAATTAAATACTACCAAGGTAGCAAATAATTATTACCTAGGTAAGAATTACATATTACCATGGTAGAAAATATTTACTAGCATGGTAGTAAATAATTACAGCATGGTGGATTTATGGCAGTGACGGCTTGCGATAGTGTCGAGGGTGTCGCAGTCAACGCGGCGTAGCATGGACCAACCCGGCGAAATCTTACATTCTGCTGTCCTGTCAAACTGCTGATGCCATGGAATTTCACTTTTTTCTCCCCATTTGTCTGCAGCCGCTGGAAACGAAACATACATCACGATCAAAATTTCTCTTCTTTAGGGCATGTGAATGTGATGCACCAGTTTAAATTTCAAAAGGACCCTACTCCACTGCTGAATAAAACAGTCAAAATAACTCGCACACTAGACAAAGGTTAGTTTTTGGAGAAGGACGTCGCATCTCTCCAAATAGTGCGGGCAGAAAAACCGCTCTAGACTTGAACACTTTCGTCCTCACCTGACTTTGGGGTTGAAGAAGCGACCGGTTTCCCGATTGTGTGTTCGTCTCTCTTGACGCTCCACACATCCCCATGAGTCAAATGTTCCGTCTCCCATTTGTCGTCTGTGACGGTCGACGGGCCCTGCTTTTGCACGGGTGATTTAGTAATACTGGCTATTTTCCGTTGCTTCACAGGTGATGGACTTTCTTTGGTTTTCGTCACCGTTTTGGTCTGCCGGGTGGAAGGTGGGAGATAGCGTGTGCTTGCCCGTCCTACGGCCTTGGTGGAAAGAGGTGGCTGGCTAAAGACTTGTATGGCAGCCCCTGCTTGGAGAAAATGAAGTCGAAAGGTTTTGTCGTGGGCAATGTTTCCTTCAGACTATGTCTTCGTAACGTTGGCCATATCACAGTAGCCAACACAACAGGCTTAATTGCCTTCGGCCAAGACGTTGCATGATGGTAATGAGACTCGCTACGCCTAGGCCTATACATAACATTCTAATCTCGGGTCCTGTCACACTGAAGTAGTTCTCAAAACATCCTGTCCGTGCTAAAAAAATCGTAAAACGGGCTAGAACGTGTAAAGTCGGCAAATAAGTTGTCTCAAAGTTGTGGTGCACTCTTCCCGTCCGAGCCCGATGAAGTAAAAGACTGTAAAAAGTTGCCACACGTCCAGTCCGTTCGCACAGTGAGCCCGTTCGGCAACATTTTCAGGAACGTAGGCCTAACTGAGTAGCTCAGTGTGATGGGGCATTAAGCCTCTAAACCCTACGACTAGGCCACTTAATGGCCGAAATCTTAAAATTTGAAGAAAAAGTCGGTTCGAGTATAATTTCCTTACCAACATGACCAACGCGTGGTTCTTCAAACCAATTAAGAATTTGTGACAAGACGGCCGCTGTCCTCCAATCTGCATTTTCCTTTTGTAAAATGAGATGTTCTTTGAGTCTTTGGTTCTGATCGAGGAGTCGCTTATTTGCCGCTTCCAGCGCATCCATGATCTCGTAGTTCCTGCTACTGGAGTTGCCGTCGTATGCACCCGCGGAAACTAGGTCCTCCGTTCTCAGCAGAGAGGGTTCAGTGGTCGAGTCGTTCAGGTAAGACATGTCACCACCGATTCAGTGGGTGAGATTTTGTTGCCCCGTGCCGTTGTCAAGTAGCGTGACGTATGAGTTGCGACGGCGTGACGTCACTAATCGTGATATGACGTCATGAACCATGACGGCCACCGACCGACTTTCAGCCGCCGCCGATTCGAATTTTCCACACATTTTGGGGTGCTCATATGATTGCATTATGCCTGTGTTGCGCCAATTCATAACTTTTCTTTTCCCAACGTTTCATCCTGAGTCTGGTCTGCTGCCCTTTACACGCTCCGCTGTCACAGCGCAGCGTGTCCAGGTGTCGGGGATCGGGTCGGGACCGCCCCGCCCCGCCCATCTTCATCTCGAACCAACCACAGCGCCATCATTTGACGGCTGGAAGAACTGATACGGTGCGAGAGAGTTTGGCTTGGCCGTAACGAAAATCATAAATAAACTCGATCAATAAAGATGTGGCAACTCGTATCTTCTTCTAATAGTAAGTTTACAACATAACGTTACCGACACCGATCGGTAACTGGCGAGACAATGCGAGTGAGCGATGTGATTTCACTTTTTATTAGCTGCATGCATCTAATTTCGGACAGTTGTACAGAGATCTCCGCCTAATTAATTGCTATATGTACGGTTATCGGATGCATGTAGCCTATGACATGTCATGGTGTATGACGTCATAGTCAGACTCTTCTGTCAATGTACATGATGTATGTGGGCCTCTGTAGACCTAGCCTAGATCTAGAAGGGCCTCCTATAATATAGATAGAACCCCCACCCACCACCCCAGGCCAGGGCAGGGCCCAGGCTGTTTTTACTTTTACCGCCTGACTTGGCCTAGGCCTACATAGGCCTACCGGTACCGTATCTGCCACCAATACCAGTGGCAGCCTGGCTAGGCGGCAAGGCTTAGCTCATTGTCAGTCCCACGGAGTGAGTGTGCCCTCATAAGTACACAATGGCATAATGATGACTAAACTGATTTTTTCAAAATTTTCAGGCGAAGAACGTTATCCACTGTTTGTGGACACCGAAAACATAATTGGACGGAAGGATTGTTCCATTGTTTTGAAGAATGATACAGCTATCAGTCGGAAGCATGCAATAATTGCTGTTACCCATCCAGAAAATCATGTTGTAAGTCCAACCATTTTACAAGGCCCCTACCTGAAGATAATGCGTCAAAGTCATTGTGCTTTGGTGATAAAAAGATAGGTAGGCCCTAAAAATGAAAATGACTGTAGCCTACTGGTACCCGGGTGTCTTCTTCCTTGGCATGATGGTTAAAGAGTCCGTTCAGACAGTCAGGCATGATGATGAAAGTACTATGTCACCAAACCATGGAGTGAAAAATAAACAGTTTTCAAATGAGACAGATGAGCTAACCACATTGATGTGTTGAAATATGGATGATATTCATTTTGTCCTTCATTACAGCACCGTTCACATTTGCTTCCGACTGTTAAGTTGAAGGATTTGTCGAAGTTTGGAACATTTGTCAATCAGAAAAAATTGGGAGAAGAATGTAACCTAAAATCGGGAGACTGCATCAAATTTGGCTCTGAAAAAAGCAAATTCAGGTAAAGGATTGATATGCACAAATGTACATGTATTTCGGCACAAGTAGATGAAAACCTTTATCTAGCTTTTCTTGACCTTGACCTTTTGAAATGACCTTGACATCTCATCCTGTCTCCTGCTCAGTGTTTTGTAACACTCATTTGTTTCAGTGTTAAGTACGAACCACTGGTAGTAACAACCTCCTGCCTTGATCCCGCCACGAAGAAGTCAACAAAGAAATTAATCCGTAAACTTGGGGGTCATGTTGTCCAGGAATGGCAGAAAGATTGCAGTATGGTCGTCATGAGTAAAATCAGCGTGACTATCAAGGTAAGCTCTTCTCACTGTAAGCTTTAAAATTCTCTACAGTGAGTGCTCTTTATAATTCCTTGTTTTATCACCCAAATTGTACTGTAACTCACTTTTACTTTGTCTAGGTAATGTGTGCCATGATGACTTGTGGCAACATTGTCACGCCAGAGTATTTTGAGAAGTTGATAGACGCTGTCAAGAATGGTCAGGCGAGGCCGGAGCCTACTGAGTAAGTGGCTGGCTTTGTTGGGAAACTCAGTATAAACTAATTGGGTTCATAGAGCATGGTTCTTGGTCAAGAAGGAATTCTTTTCATATGACTCTATTTCAGTGATATTGTCAGATTACTCTTTGAGGGATTAAATTCTGTTTACAAGACAGGTGCTATTGATCCGTTCCAGATTCTTACCTCCACTTGCCGATTCTCAGGTCAACCAAGCAGAAGTTTCCTTCAAAGCTGACCCAAGTCGTCAGGCGCTTTTTCAGGGGAGGATATTCATCTTTCTCTGTGAAAAGCAGGTATGCAAATCACCTACTCTAACAGTAATAACAACTTGTCAGTGTGGCATGGTCCTAACAGGTTGGGGGGAGGGGGCGCCTGCCCCCATTTAGAAAAAGTAGAGTAGTCATCTTTGTGTACAGAGTTGATTGATATTGATGTTAACCCTTGAATCAGTTACAATTCTTGATGTTTCAGTTCAAGAGGCTTTACCTTGCCATAGAACTTGGCGGTGGTGTCCCTATGCTCATGGAGGCAGGGTCACATGATAATGACGATAGTAGCCTAATTGCTGCCAACACGTCTGTCATGGAGTGCACCCTGGCCGCGGAGATGTCATTATTGTCCAAGGATGCCCAGGATTGGTACAAGCATGTGATGGAATATTTACGAAAGTAAGTCAGTCGTTTCTCCAACTTATTCACCTCAAAGTCATGGGCATTTTCTATTTACTAGGTCAAAGATTCGTTGGAAAAGTCCTGGTCTGCCAGATGAACTGGATATTGAATTGAATTATCTTCCCTCGAATAATTTCATAAAATTTACCAAATGGAAGGCATTTCTTAAGCAGTTAGAAGGTACCTGCTTTGACTCTGCACTTAAAAAAATTGATAACTATTTAAATGTCCAATTTCAGGAACAAAAAGAGACCCATCACTGAATCTGAATTGGGGTTTGCTGCCCTCTACATCTCCACAGAAAAGTACTGTAATCCAGATTGTGATATTGGTAATTTTCTTAAACAACAAAGAATTCACATACCTATTTTGAAATTCAGTTGATACAATATGTAGTTCCTTCTTGTCAAATAATGGTTTTTCTGTGGTCAGGCTGTTGTCTAGTCTCCTTTTCAACTTCAATGACGTGGATGCCAATAGTGTAGTGAATGACGCAGGATGCATCGTACAGAAGTGGTGAACCCTTCTTCATCTATGTCTGTGACAAAATGCTGCCATCATCTCTGGCAGAATTCACCAACACTGACATATCCTGGACTGGTCTTTTCCAGGTGGTCCGCTCCTTGGTGCTATCCCAGGGCCAACTTTGTCCCAGCAGGTTGATCTCTCCCAATCGCTGGCCTACGCTGCACCTTCACAACCTGCTGAAATGGACAGGTCAGTGGTTATCCTCATTCTTTTCTTTGAGTTTCAGTGTGTTTATTGGAACTACATCTCATTCTCCCGACTAGAACATCATGAAATTTCCTCTGCTCTCAATTTCATAGTTTCAAACTCAACCTCTTTCTTGCTAACTTCAGCAAACAAACAGTCACCAAAACCAAATCAAGACCCTCTGTTGCGGCCGAGCCTGTCAGAGTAAAAGAGGAGCCACTCAGCCAGGTACCAGCAGAGTCACAGGTCAAAGCAAAAATGGTAGAAGCGGCAGTGGCAAACAAGGAGAAGGAAATCTCACACGGGAGGAAAAGGTTAACTTCTGATTATACATGTATTGCATCAATTACTTGTTTTTCCCTTCACTTCAATATCTGACCTTTAGAATTCCACTCATCTGTCCCCTAAGTTTAGCAGATGTCAAAGTTGTCTCACACGATATGGTAATTGATTGGAAAATATTTGTAGAAGTGTTGTTCCTGTCAACAGTCTGAAGAAGGTTTCTTCAAATTCTTTCCAATTCATTTCCAAGGCTGACAGAAAACCTCCCCAGAGAATAGATACTGTTGAAAGATTTTGAGCTGGATTCAAGGGCCAATCTTAGTCTTAATTAGCCTTTTTCAAGAACAGAAATCTTACCTGTATGGAAAAGAATATTGTTATTAGTCCTGCTATGGGTTGTTGTGCTAACTTCTTCCAATCATACAGATGAAATTTTTCAGAGTGCGAGGGGATGAAGAAAACAGGGTCACTGAAGAACCAAAGAGAAAACAAGTTAAGGCTGAACGAAGATCAAAAAGTAAATCACCATCGCCAGGGCCTCCAGTTACAAAGCGGGAATTACGGAGTACTAGCCCGATGAAGAAACCGAGTGATAATGACGACGATGAAAATGATAGTGCTTTTGACGTGTTCGATTTGACACCAAGACGAGGTCAGAGAAGGAGTCCGCGGAAAAGATCCCCAGGACCTGCAACAAACCAAGGAACAGACGTGAATGACTTTAACAGCGTTCCATTTAAAAATGGACAGGCGAAGAGTTCAAGAAAAAGGTCTCCTACTCCTGATGGTGGCGTCGATGACTTTGAAACTGTTCCTAAGAGGAAAGGAGGTCAAAGGAAGCAATCACCTGGTCAGAAGGGTGAGGGGAGCCCTGTCGGGCAGTCCGACAGAACTCCTGCTAGAAATTCAAAGAAACGGACACCTAGTCCAGGTGACGAAAAAGGGGATGATGAGTTTGATAGTATTCCACTAAGGACTGGAGGTCGACAAAATCAGCGCCAGAAAATGTCAGCTGGCGATCTTTTCCAGGAAAAAAGTCCAGTAGTTCTTGCCTCTGAAAGCGACAAGGTTGAGGAGGATTTTGATTCTGTGCCACCGAGGAGTGGCAAGAAACGGAGAGGAAGGTCAAAGTCAAGGTCACCTTCACCTGGAAAACAAGGAAAAGGGAATGCTTTTGATCAAATTCCATTGAAAAGGGGGAAAACCTCAGAATTCATTCCGAGTGAAGAGGTTGACGGAATTGAGCAAAATCGACAGCAGATGAAAAAAACTGTGAAGAAGGAAAGAGAAGAGGCCATATCTGTTGTGCCTGAAACTGAGGAAACAGACTTTGATCGTTTGGGGAATATTCCTGATGATCGTTCGGAAAGAGCCGTGCCAGAATCGGATAACTTTGACACTGTTCCCCGGAAGGCGTCACGTGCTAGGATGAAGTCCGAACCAGTCCACAGTCCCCCATCTCCTGTGGCATCCAGAATGGAGCAGGATGTGAAGCCATCAACCAGTGCTGATGTCCTGCCTCGGGCCGCACCTGGGTTAGGTTTCCTGACCACTACAAAGCCAATTAAGGTGAGTTGACTTTGAGTAATTGACCCAGAAAATATGACTCATGATTAGGGAGGCTATGGTTTCAGACAACAAATTGAACTGGAATGTCAGTGACCAGTTCGTTAAAATGCTAAATGGCCAGTACAGGTACAAGGCAAAGACTGAGTTTACAATGTTTGATTTTTAGGACCAAAATTTCATAAAGAATGAAGAGAGCGTATTTGATCCAGATGTGCCTGCTGCATGTGCCAAAGTCGCCTTCAAATCACTTGTTGTTCGGAAGCAACGACCAGCAAAGCCTGGATCTACGCCGACAGAATGGAAGGGAATGCCTGTTAAAAACTACAAGAAATTCAAAAAGGTTTGTGCCAAATTCTATGTGTTTTTCTTCTTGGCTGTGATACGTTGTCATGATTTGTAGGATTTCTTATTTATTTATGTAAATGTCCGTTGATTCTCAACTATTTGTCCTGAGTAATGTTAATGGATGACATATTTTGTCTTCCGTTTGGTTCCAAACCCCATAAATGTTGAGTTGAGAGCCGCGTGCCAAAATGGCATCATTGGCTCCATAGAAAATATGAAGCAATTACCTGTACAGTAGGAGGAAACTGGAAGGCCCAGAAAAAACCTGCACTGTGGAAGAGAGTCGCCCTCTCCATCACATGAGGATTGGGACAGACTGGGGATTGAACCCAGGACCTCAGCAGTGATGCACCGATGTTTCAACTGCACCATTCTGACAGCCTAGATTGGTCAGAGTTTAGCAATACTGTAAGTATTCTAACTTTTATTTGACTTTGCTCTATACTTGATACATGTAAATCCTTCGACGCAGACCCAGCACCAAGGCAGCGACGACCTCCCCAGGATCATCGGTGGCCGCGACCTCATTGCGCACGCCAACCTAGCGAAGAAGAAACTGATGGAGAAATTTGCTGCTGATCTGGAGATGTCACAACAAGAAGAGGAGAGTGAGAATTGTAGGGATATGTTTAATAAGTTCAGGTGAGTTCACCCATCTGTGTTGTGTTATCAATATTCCCAATCATGTTATACTGCTACTGTTGCTGTATTTATATCCTGAGGTAATCAGTGGTTCTTAAAGTAATAAAGCATGGCTTTGTATTTTCAGTGTTCCAGAGAGAAAAGCACGAGGAAGGAGATGAAGAAATCTGAGATATTAAAGTCTGAAGTGCATTTTGTGTGTCCTGGAACATACCTATGAGTAATGGTTGTTAATTTAACAACAAAGTTGATATTTGTGACCGGGTCTGTGAAAACCCAGCCAAAGTCACCGGAGAGTGACATAGGCCTTGATCATACCTGCCCTTTTTTTGCAAAATCGATAAGGCTTTATTTGCCACCAACAGACCGTCATCTTTTCATTGTGATGAAACCCATTACCGTGTGGTGTTCAGTGTCCGGTCCGGTTTTGCCAGACTTGGTCACATTTTTTCGAATATTTCAAGTTCACTTGGCAAATAGGGCACTGACAATTACAGATCTACATACATGTATGTACCTGTTAGTAGATGATTCCGTTAGTTATACCACAAGGTGTTCAGAAAATGTTGAGAAATCTATGCATTTATGTGAAATTATTGTTGACAATACATCAGCTGACAGAATGCCAGATTACATTCTAGTAGTATCCACTTACAAAGGACTTGTAATCATTTCTGTGTACCAGTACACATAGAAAATTGTGGAAGTAATATAAATCCCTAAATGTGAGGGTTTATTTATGTCAGTGTTGAGAGTTGTTTTTCCTGTCTTGGCCACAAATGAAGCCTGATCCGGTAAAGTGAAATGACAGGTAAACTCATTACTGCTATGGTTGGCTGACAAAAATCCCTTGCTGTATCATGCTCATACATGTAGTTATTTTTTTACATTTTTTCGTTTGATATTGTAATAAATGCACTGATGATTTAATTCAATATTCATTCTGGTACACTTGTTGTGATGATATTGGCACTCTTTCCTCCCAAAGTCCTTCAGGGACAGTTAAGAGACCCTACATGCAGCCTTCTAATGGGCAGTTTGATGTGCCCATTACACTGATTGGTTGGCATGAGGTCTAACTCTGACGTATTGCAAGTAAAATACACCAAACATCAACATTTGAGCCAAAATCTGTAGGTTGGCAGTTGCTAGCGCCACCTGTGATGAAGCGACCACACTGATATGAGCCTAATAGCTCGCAGCACATAGGGTGCCTTTAACTTCCTGCAACTCGATTGTTATGGCATATATTCGCCCATTTTAAATTCTAATGGAGATTAACCGGAACTTGTATCTGATATTTTAAAATGAGCAGACATTTCGTAGGCCCTGAAGGAGTTTTAGTGTAGGCAAGTACATATTGTTAATCGCCACAATAGCTTTATTGTTATATCCAAAACAGATAACTATTTTTGGTGATATCTAATTGTGCATAGGGCCTGTTGTCAATGATATTTTAGCGAACTGAATCAGAGCACATATAATAGTATACATGTTTGTCTTTCTAAATGAATTCTAAAATGTGCATGCCATTTTCTGTAAAGAGTAAATAATGCAAAAAAACGGATACATGTAGTAGGTCATGAAAATACTCAGTGAGCGTGGTAAGTTCATGGAGGGTTGCAGTTTTGCTGACCCTCTTGAATTTCGAACCCTAAAGTACCCACGGAGTGTTGTCACTTGCCTGTACCCCCAGTTTTATGGCAGGCCTAACCCACCGACTACGAAGGATTTCCTTTATGGCCTCAGTGGTTGGCGCGTTGGCCTCCGAGAGGGAAGTAACTTAGAGCGCAGTTAGTATTTGGATCAGTGACCGGCACCTCTAATACTCTGCCTCTTGACGTAGCAGATAATAACCGAAGTCGTCCTCCAGAAATTTTAGCAAATTTTCGACTCCAACCGGGGTCTCAGGCTGGCACTTTCAAGTCGAGCTACCAGAAGTATAATGACGTAGCAGAGGTAAAAACAATTTGCTCTTCGCACGTCCGGCCGCCCGTCGGAATCTAAAACTTCCTATTTCTGAAGTAGACAATCGTTCAATTGTTATTTCTCGTTCAACACTGAACCTGTCGATGGCTCCTTTCCTGATGACCCTTTTTTGGCTGCCGATATCCAATGATACCAGAAACTTGGTAATCATTGATGTTGCTGAGGAGGGAGGCCATCATCAAGGGCTCGCAGGGAACCCCAGGTGAGGTCGTCGTCAGACAGATGATCCAGGTACGTATGAAGAAGACTCTCGCGTGTCTACTTGCTACTCGGGCGTCGCCATGGTTACTCGGTTGTTGTTTAAGATAGTGTGAAATTGGCATCTTCGCGTGAAGAGGACTACAACGTAGACAGTCTATTTACCATGTTTACGACTCTAAGCAAAGAGAAGAACAGCACAAAAATTGACACACAATATATGATAAATAAAAAGGCAATTTCAAACACTCTGGAAATTGCCTTTTTATTTATCATTTACGACTCGAAGCCATGTACAAGTTGCCGGTTTTATCTCATGCCTGCCAAACAGTGGTCGAACAAGATTCCATAACATTTCGGGGTACGTTATTTTGACAGGGGAAAGGTCCCTTGCGGTTTTCATTTTGATGTTTCCGAATTCCGTTTCCAGTCTACCCAACATGACAGCAGAATACGTCAATTGTAGTTGAGGAGGCCGAAGTGACATGAATCTTGGGCCCCGGGAATCCGAAGTCCCGGTTTTATTATTCAACAAGGAAGGATGGCTCTACTACTAGAAACCATGACCATTTGAATGTAACCTTACACGACCAGACTATTGCAACAAGACCTGTACATTCCTAGGACTACTATTCCTTCCACACGAGCTACGGCTGACTCACCGCAATGAGGAATTCCCACCTTGAAACGCGACCTTTGAGAAAGATGTTCAATTTCCTCCCACACTAATAGTTCTATCAGATCGATACGCCATTGAAAAATAAGCAATGTAAACAACATCGTTTGTAGTTCATGAATAGAAATAGACTTGAGAGGGATCAATAACTCTGGCTGAGGATGACATCGTCCCGAGGTTCCACAAAGACACGGAATTTCTTATCTTCATCGCAATGCCTGTTTCGATTACCAGGGATACGGTACATTTCCCGCATCCCATGTATGCCTTGTCGCTTTCTCCGAATCCAATTCGCAATACACCGGGGAAACCCACGTCGCCATGTTTTTTGAAAAACATCTGACGACGCCCTCACCGATGAGGGGACAATAAAAGATTGTGAGCGATCGTGATTGATTGATCAGCGGTGTCCAGCAGATCGATCTCAATAAATATGCATGTATATCGCACAGTCTTTAAGAACGACCTGCCAAGTCGATAATGCATGATTATCGACTCCCCCGTTCACTTTGAGGTCTTCAAACGAACTGCATGCAGCTTTGAAGCGATGAGCTGCCGAGTCGTCCTGATCAGGTTAGGCTCGTCGCATTCTGCAATGTCCTACTCGGCACCGGATTGGTTGCGCGGTCTGCAACGTCACTCCGATTGGCTGCTGGACTGATTACTTTATCCTGATTGGCTGTGCGGACTGTCACACCCAATTGACTCCGGCGCTGCGGTGTGGCCCCGTGCCGAGTCATCCTATTGGTTGCCGACTTGTGGGCGTCCATCTGATTGGCTGTGGCCGTGGGGTCTGCAATACTCGATCTCACATCAAATACGTGATGATGTATCGACCTATTCTAATCCTAGATTCTAATTCTACCTTGAACATCCCTGACACCCGCGCACGCCCTCTAATCAACTGGACAATAGAATCACGGTAAAACCCCCATTAATCTATAAAACCTCCACATACTCGGGACTGTATGGATCTAATGATCTGTCGTGATACAATGTCAATAATTTAACATGGCATCGATCCAGTCCCGCACAAGTCATCAAGCAACGTAGAAATTGCCGTCAGATCATTACGGTACATGTAGTTGTCAGGGTTGAAATCTGCCGATACCTGCATGGCTAGTCTGACGTATGCTCGTTCAGGATGTAGCCATTATCAGAACAAGACGTACGCTCCTATCCTGGCTTTACTTCACGTACGGAGCAGCCAGGGTTAAATTTTCCATCAGCTAGGTAAAATTCTCGGGCTAGCACTCCGTTGCCAAGGAATCCGCCATTACCGTCGTGTACAGTTCACATTCAGCTTCAGCGGCCCGGAATATATCGGAATATTACACTGTGGAAGCTTTCAGCCTTGCTGAAGGCTGACACAAGGAACAGCAGTCGAGACCGAGGGATGATCGTTGGCATAGAGGGGTAAGTCCAGGTCAAATCTTTTTGTTTTGGAGAATATATCCATTTCCCTTATTATTGCAACCTCTTCGCCATTGCCGACATCTTAGGGTTGGAGTAGGGATTGCACTAGCTGAGAGCGTTGAGTACGGTGATGGTGCAGTGCTGGAAGCTTTCAGCCAATGGTTCCAAGCAATCGCCATGTTCTTCAGAGGAAGGAGCGCGGTATCGATGATGGCAGAAGTGTTTACATTACGGGAGCAAATTGTGTGGTGAACTCCTTCGTTGTCTTGAAGACGAATTTGTTCACTATATTATTGTTGATTCTTGCTCTTTTGACAGAAATCGGTCAAAATCTGGTTTGCAATGTTCATGTACATGGATGTATTCAATTTGGAGGTAGCCAGGGGGTATTTCTCACTGGAAAAAGGGCAAGAGGTGAAGTCGGCGTACAGATTCCCAGATTTCAGGAAGGATCATGTGATGTCCCCCTAATCAGCTTTTCCTGGTTTACACCAGCCCGACATTTCTCGAGAGAAGGTTACTGTCGAGAGCGCTCTACTTGTTGCCTTGATTTCGGGTTTTTCAGCCGCCGTTGTTTTGTTCCAGGCCGCAGCTACTGCTTCTGCGTGCAACAAATTCTGCCAACTCTCCGGGATCCGCATGAGTAGGAACTGATCTCCCTTCAGACGTTGACACTTCAACAGCTTTATACATGTACGTCATCGATGTTGCAACATCGATGGTATGGTCCAAATGTCAGCGTCATGACCGAGTACCTGGATGGAACCTTTCAGGGGGGTCCTTCTGGCCAACTTTCGTTTTACGACGACGTGCAGCGTCGGGACATCCCCGCAGTTCAAACCGATTGCGCTCCGAAACTGCTTCGATTGACGCTATTCGCAGAAGATTACCAATAGGCGTCACTAGTGCGTGTAAGATTTGGCGCCAACCTAGCTAGCCAATTAGTGATCCACTTTCAGGACCACTTTGGGGCCAATAGCGACGGATGATCATTTTTGCGACGTGTGCCTCTCGACATGGTCAAGCTGTTTCAGCCAATCAACACACGTCTTACCGGCGTCGGCTCAACTGTCAATAGCGCCGTCTGCTGGTAATACAATGCCAGCGTCATAAAGTGGCATTAATAGCTACTGGAAATGTACAATTACGTCTAATACATGCGATGACAAAAACTTAAATGATACACCTCAGTAAACATGCGAGCAATATGTCGTCAAAACAATGAAATACAGCCAGACTATCCCCCGATAAAGATAGTTAGGCTATACATGAATTAATTAGCGCCATTCGGTGTTAACCTTCTCATCAAATTATCACCATACCAGACATGCCTTTGCTAGCCTCGCCAGGCCAGGCCAGCCATGGGTCGGAATGTTCAGTACTTGGCATGGTGTTCAATCATCTTTTCGCAGATAAGTAATTTTCTGCTATACCTTCGTTTGCTCAAATATCGTTATTTACTAAACAACATTCCTTCGCTCGCGAAATGATGCTAAAAACTTGTTTTGACGTCATATACATTCAATACAACAAATATCGGCGGAGTGGTATAATCCTAAGAGATATGCAGATTCAATCACTAATTTCCATTTCCAATTACTTCCCCTCATCCATTTTGCCCCAGTCTGCGCATGAACCTACGAAGAATTCATGTTGGAGAACATGCAATGATTCCATTTGTCCAAATGTGTTTTTAATTGCAAATTGGTGTGTGATGGTTAATTAGACTCACTATACTTCTGAGTT
Source organism: Notospermus geniculatus (assembly GCA_002633025.1). NCBI lineage: Eukaryota > Metazoa > Nemertea > Pilidiophora > Heteronemertea > Lineidae > Notospermus > Notospermus geniculatus. The sequence goes on from NMRB01000152.1 coordinate 350,318, forward strand.
GGTTGTGTCGGTATGGATTTCAAACCGTGAATGCTGCTTCCCAAAAGAAGCCTTGTTTTTATTCCCTTTGGTGCTGGGGAGTTTCATTGTGGCTTATAATGCGGAGCACGGTATTGGATCTCAAATGCCTTATTTGACTGCCAACGTAGAGGGAGCCACCTAGCGGCAGCAACACGAACTACAGGAATGCATTACAAAATGTACGTAGTAAATCGGGTCAATTCGCCGACAACGTAGTTAGTCCCTAGGTTGGAGAGTGGCGCGGTGGCGCCGACTGTCGAGAAAAAGTGGCATACCGTGGTCCTTTAATAACGTTGCTGCCGTCTTGGGCTCCGACAGTAGGAGTCTCTCTGTAAGATTTGCGTCTGACACGTTACCCAGAAGATTTTGGATAGTTTCAGCTACAGCACCAGAATCAATATTTCTCATTGGCGATGTGATACACTTGAACCATCTGAGGGTCCATTGGTGACTGTAGTGGTAGGATTACAAGCAGACCATTATCGTTAACCACTTACTATCTGAGAGTCGGTCATCGACTACAGCTATAAGCTTCCTAATTCTAATTATTGTGTTTCACCAATTAATCAATCAAAAGAAGGATTTTAAAAGTCGGTAACCGGTGTAACGTTTTTGAGTATTCCCCATCTCTAAGTGTCCCCTCCTATCAACTGTCTGACGGAATAAGCTGCAATTTCACATAGCGGACACATACAGAAGCGCGTGGAATCTAGTCGGCGTTTCCAAACAATGAGGGAAACACTGGTAGATGTCGCACCGCGGCCCTGACAGCATGGCTTTTGGATAGAGGACTTCCATTCCTATACTAGGGCTTAATACTCCTTTGGTAATCGTCCAACGCATAAAGAAATGTTTAGCAAACTGCGTCAATTCCATCACTATTAGTGCTATGGCGATGATGCACTGGTAGTTCATCATCTTTAAGCTGTGTAAATGGATTGTTGTCAACAAGACGTATAACACTGTATTGATCTTCTTCTTATCGTCTGCGTTGACTCTTGCTGCGAATGGATATGCTTTCGTTGAAATAGCTCCAATGGTTGCACGTAATTCAGAGTACAGTGTTTCAGACTCCTACTGTAGTTCCGCCCTTTTCATTAGAGCCTGCACAGAGGGACTCGATCCATCCGATTCTTCTAACGCATCCCACGGTCCGACGGAGTAAACCACTGGAGCTCCGTCCAGTCAGTGAGATTTGAACATGCGTCTTGTTGCTTTTGCAGGTCTTCTTCAAGTTGATGATGTTCCACGTGGTTTGACCCGCCGGACGAAATAATCGCCGAGATGCAAATCTTGGACGAGAACAACCTGGCCCTGTGTGCCATCGTCACGGTCGGTATGCAGCTCATCTTCTTCTGCTTGGCCTGCACGTTCCAGTTCACCAAGCTGACCGACATTGCTGGCGGCCTCAACTTCGCTATCATTGCTCTCTTGACGTTTATGCTTGCACAGGTAAGTAATCCTCCGACAACAGTCACCAATGGAGCCCTCAGCTGATGAGCCGAGACACCCCTTCGTATACGCGCCGACCGCCCTTCGAAGTTGGCCTTCTGACCGCGCTGAACGTCTGCGGGCCTCCTTCCTCTCAAAAACACGGTCATTCTACGTCGCACCTCTAGCGGAGTAAAATGACATGAGTCTCAGGATGCTTACCCTCTAACTCAAAGGCCAACCTGCCAACTACATGTACTTGGCCACAAAGGAAGTCTTCTGTCGCCGGGGGTTAGCCCGTGCCGTAGTACAACTGGGGCACAAGTATCCCTTCTAAAATAAGTTGATCAGATGGCATTTTGACCAGGACTTCGGTGAATCCGTGGTCATTAGCCGTGCCACCAGATGGAGATTGTGGATCGTCATCCTGAACCCTCAGGCATGTCAGGGTCTCTTCGCAAATGAGTATTCTCTTGCATCTCCCATCTTGCCCGTTCCAATCACTCCTGCCCTCGCTCAGTCGGAGGGGAAGTGACTGTGGGCCTAACTGATTTATCAAGATGGCACCCCTCTCTAGAGGGAGGGGTAGAGACCGTACCCAGGATGGTGAATCGTGGTGATTGCTCAACACTAAAAAGGCATCAACCTCCGTCCATTTGTTATGTCCAGTATTTCGATAAGAAGTCCCGGAATGTAAAACTATACGTCCTGATATCTTTTTCAGACGTACACAACCCGCCAGGTGATGACCACTGCCTTCGTATGGGGCTGGGGCCTGCGTCTCTCTTGCTACCTCTTGTACAGAATATGCAAAATAGGCGAGGATACGAGATTTGAAGAAAAGGATAACCGGTGTTCGAAGTATGCTGGATTCTGGACATTTCAGGTGAGTCACGGATCAATCTTCCCCTGTTGGGAAAAACAAGCGGAAAACTCTTGTATAACGCCAAACGCTGATGGCGCTAACCAATCTTTCGTAGGACAAAATCTACTCAGTACGTTGTTGAAAATTTTGCCGAGCGGACTCAAACTGTGTGCGAACGGAGTGGACGTAGTGGCAAAATTTTTAGTCTTTTTACGAATTTCATGGACGGGAAGGGTGCTCCAGAACATCGAGGCATTATTTGGCCAAGGGTTACACGTTCTAGCCCGTTTCACGATTTTTTTAGCACGGGGTAGGACGTTTTGAGAACTATTTCAGTGTGACAGGCCCTTAACCTGGTTTACGTCTCCGTTTCAGGCCATTTGGGTATTTTGTGTCAGTCTACCTGTAGTATTCATCAACGCCCCGACGAGTGCGTTCAAAATCGACCCCACTGAGTTCACCAAGCTTGATGTCGCCGGAGCTGTGATCTTCACCGTCGGCCTTCTGTGCGAGGGATCCGCCGATATCCAGAAGTTCAACTTCAGAGATAATCCCGCCAACAATGGGAGGTGGTGTGATTTTGGTAAGGATGGAACATCAATCTACTCTATTGCCAGCAAAAAAATGGCCCAATCGACGTCTGCCCTGAAATACGTGGGACGCGTTAGCAGCTGCGTCGAATCGTTGATTTGCGATGCTGCGGGCGTGCCGCAGTTTCAGCCCGCTGTCTCCATAGCAGAGCCAGTAGAATATTAGTATTGACGACCGGAAGTAGTCAAGCTGGACATGCGCAGGAGGTTGTTCAACCTGGTATCTGTTAGTTCCGGTAAAGTGTAAAACATCTACTTTTCAGGTCTGTGGCGCTGGTCGCGGCACCCAAACTACTTCGGCGAGATGATGGTCTGGTGGGGAATCTTCATCATCAGCACCAACATCCTTACGAATGGCCAATGGGCAGCCATCATAAGTCCTGTCTTTACCACTCTTATATTATTGTTTCTAAGTGGTATACCACTTCTAGAGAAGAAACACGATGAGACATACGGAGGGTAAGTCGGCCAAGATTCGGTTCGTGCTCGAGTCGAGACATGACCTGCATGAAAGCATCTATCGAGTTGGCGATTTGTCTTGCAGTTACTTTACTACAGGCAAAGATGATGAAATCATTTCGATGGTGACAATCCCTGCACTAAGTGTCCAGACTGGCCAGATTTTAACTAGGCCTACCTATTCAGATATTCAGTGGCAGGCAGTCTGCCACTTTTGGACACTTGAAGTGAGTGGTGGAAAATGACGACAGAGACATCGGATTGGCATCGACATCTATCGTCGACCATTGCAAATAGGTCATCATGATCTGGTAATTGGTTCCAGCAACTGATCTTCCTGGCAATCAAACGGAAGATAAACTCCTCCCGCAGTTTCGAACCGCTCCCCACTACCCGCGCTCATATAACTACATGTATAGGTGGCGTGGAACTAAACGCTGGGGCCGAGCGTAAACGGAAGATAGTTCTGAGCAGTGCTTTAGGCTAGAACAGAAGCTTCTTAGTTTCACTGACGTCACCAAGTGACAGCTACTTTGGTATCTTAAGCGTCTTGTAAAAGTAATAGGAGCTGTCAGCGAGTTGACCACTAGGTGTCACTAGGGCCCAATTCAATGCATCTAGCGGACCCAGTCATTATCGATCGAGCAGCGATCATAATAGATTTCCTGTACATTTGGTCCGCTAAGACTGTGCTGCCATCTGTTAGCAATAAGCGCGGCTGACTGCTCCTATTGCTTTTAACGGGTACTCTTGGCCACTTCCAGAAGTCCAAACAAAACCATCCTTGCCAATATTTTGTATATGATTCATTTCAGCTGCAAGGATTACCTTGAGTACAAGAAATCAACAAGCCCTCTTATCCCAATTCCTCCCCGGATATACAAACACCTTCCTTGCTTCCTCAAGTGCACAATGTGCTGCGAGTTTCCTTTTTACGACTTCCTTGAGACTGAAGAAGAAAAGGTCATCCATACCAACGAAAAAGTCTGTATAAACGATCACCAGTGTTCGAATCCCGGAACATCCGAATGCTCAAACGCCGGTCCCTCAGATATCTCCAATCCGGCAACCTCGGAAACGGTCGCGTCGAATCTATATTCAGAACATTCAAATTCGGGTAATAATCATGATATTCATAATCATCGTGGTGGACAGACATTGGATACAGGACACTTGCACCCAGGCCTGAACACTGCACATTTAATGCACAATAATTATACGCCGACTAGCACGGTATTTTCGAACAATTTTACCTACACCGGAAACTGTACTCTTTCTCCTACATGTACATGCCCGATGGGACAAGGGCCTCACAGCACCATGAAAACTAAACTGCTGGCGAAACCGCTGACGACCGACTTATAAGAACAAGAATGGCGTCTTCCTACCTTGCATCTGGGCCCAGTTTCACGAAGAATCTTAAGTCAAAATTTTGACTTAAGTCATCATGTGACCAGGTTTCAGCAAATCAGATGACTTCATTTCAGACTTAAGTTTTTTCTTAGACTTAAGATTCTTTGTGCAACCGGGCCCTGGTCTTTCAATGACGGAAGTAATTCTGTTTTAATATCCTTTCGGATTCTAATTAATGCAGCCTATCTTCCTTCCTCAATCAAGAGATGAGATGCCTCCATTATCTTCGAAGAGGATGAGGGGTGCTGATCGGAATTATCAACTTCTAAACATCAACAACTCAAAGCGAACCGCCATTTCATCGTATAAGCGGGCTTGCCGTAGCTTTTGTAACGTGCGATCTGATTGGCCACTGGCAATGGAGTCGCATGTCAATACGTGTGGATCGAGAGCGGGGCGATGGGGAAAACAAGGACAAAATACATAGAACCACAAACAACCCAGTGGGTTCCCTAAAACCGGTAATTCGTATTACCTGTAACAGACACACTCTACGTGTTGTACACACCTAAAATGTAGGCCTACATCATATGGAATAGATTTTTTACCAGAATACTGGGATATGATGGGTGGTTCGTTCATATCATTTTGTTCAAGATAGGCCTGATATGGATTATTATTCAGGCCTCGGATAGGAGGAGCAAGAATCTCTGATATCTAAGATGCCGTGCGGGTACAGAAATCATATAGGTGTCTCTTGTTGCTAAAGTAGGCTACACTCTCCGTCGAGTGAAGGGAGGGGCGGGGCGTTCAATACAGACTGCGTTCAGAGTCTAGTTGCACGGAGTAGAGAGTGACTTGGCCTGATGTGAACATACATTTTTATGATTGTTGTTCATCTTTAAAATAAATGATACGTTCTTCTTCATCTTTCAACGTAGAATCGCGGCCATGTAAATACTACGCACTGTTTCTCTAGCAGACAGTTTATACTAATATAGTGTGCATATCTAAACCGGAACGAGATTTTATCAGCAACTGAGCCGATATATGACGATTTCTGACAGTTGATTTTCCAGGGACCTGGGGCCTGTTTCATAAAGTAACTTCAAGCTAATGGTATGAAATAGGCCCCTGTTTCATAAAGTGACTTTAAGCTAATGGTACCATTAAATTCAATGCATTTTCCATTTATTTAAAGGTACCATTAGCTCCAAGTCCTTTATGAAACAGGCCCCTGATTGATAATTGAAGGTTACAAAGAAAGTACCTTGACAGGCAGTGACATTATACTTTGTGAATACTACGGTATATCATATGACCACCGTACACGGTCAAATTTTTCATCAAAATTTCGGAGTGGGGGGGGGGGTCCATAAATAAGCAATGAATTTGAAATTCAAAAAATGGTATGAAATTTTTACTGTGTACTGCGGCCTTTCATTGACGTATCCTAATTCATTATGAACAAGGACTAAAGGTGGTAAATGTATTTAATGGTGCTATTGAATCTGGTTGTGCAAATACATCATCACTGTTGTAGACGTGCTGTAGTTAGGTTTTTCTTTTAGTGGAGAATGAAACTACCGCATCGAGAGTTTAAGAAATTGCCCCCACAACGATAATATTAACGCCATCAATAGGGAGGTCTAGAAATCAAACGATAAACGTAAACTTTACGACAACGTTATTTTTCATACTACACATTAACCAGATTTTATATTGCATTTTCGGTACAAAAATAACGTTGTCGATAACGTTCACGTTTATCGTTTGATTTCTAAACCTCCCCACTATTTCTGTGGTACGTTTGCAATGTAAAAATAACGTTAGCGTTAGTGTTGTCGCTAACGGAGCGATTTCTTAATAAACTCGATTAATGAGACAGCTGCCAGTCACAGAATTAGCCCATGGATACGTAATCGACGTCCCCGACGTTCTTGCTTACAGCAAGATTGTTGTATGGGTTTCGCAGAAGACTGTCTCTCATTTGTGATGCACGCGATATATCAGGATGTGCTCGTTGAGATTTCTTATTTCGCGAGCCGGAAGTAATGAGAAGCAGTAAATTTATAAAAAGACGTTGTATTTGAGAAACAGTTTTAAGTATCGGGCACAAAAAGTTACCATAATATACAATACATAACTAACTGTGCGTATATACAATGGCCAATGTAGACGTGCAATCAAGATACATGTACAAGGAAAATCGTACAAGTGACAATGGTATTGATAATTAAGACAAAGTACTAACATATGATGATGTGTGCAGTGTACAAAAAAGTCTTCAAATGACATTGTCGAAAAGCAGGAAATAGGGGAGCTAAAATTTCAAAACTGTGACGTCATCAATGCTGTGGTCCACTTCCGGTAATTAATCTGTTGTGCAACTGCATTTCCGGTCATTTGACCAAACTGCTCACAGCGCCACCTGTCCCCATTCTTCCGACCTAGTGACACTGCCACCAGGTCCCTTCTTTCTCGGCGGAGGATCGTAGTTCCCGTATATGCCAAATGGAATTGAAATATTTCATGGGCACGTACACGAAACGTTTTTCGTCGACCTAATTATCTGATTGGTCAACTGAAGCACGTGAACAAAGGACGCTCTCTGATTGGTTAAAAGTGTGAGAGAGCGAGAGCCTGATCACATCCCATGCCTGTAAAGTTCCGCGAACAAGCTACTTATTCTGATCATTTACAGCATTTATTCGTCTCAAATCTTACATTTCCACGTTTGATAAATTTATATTGTTTCATATGATTCGATTTTATTGACTTTTATTCGAGATTTGCTGTGTCAAATGTACGCGCACTATATTCCAGCCAGCTGGAAAGCGATGAGGCAGCTGGTGCTAGCGGCATAAGCGGCCAGTCCAGAAGTAGGCCGCGCATGCTCGGTAGGAACTAGTTTGTCATTTGACGACAAATCACGTGACTGTATCAGTTGGACGTCAATCACGTGACGGTTTCAATCTGTTCCGCAGTTCTTGACCTGGACATAAACCGACTCAACCATGTCTTTTTCTGCTTTTTCCGGTCGTTCGTTCCACCAATCAGGCGGGATGGTTCAACGTCGTCATCTCTGTGTTCGCAGTCGGAATCGTCGTCGTCAGCGCCGTTCACCACCACTGACGGAACGAGGTATTCGCCATTCTCACTGCGACGCTTATTGGCAGTTTTCCCTGAAAAATATTCATTTTAAGAATGTAGTTGTTCTGGTTTTGAGCCGCAGTATTGCCAAGGGCTAACTAGTTTTGATGCATCCGATATCCATCCAAAGAATCTAGCATAAAAACACCGAGTATGTTTTTAATTAACTATACTTAATAATAGGTGCTGTTCTGCCTGTTAAATAATTTAAAGTGTGCGTACAGCCTCCGGGGGTATTGGCCATGTTGCCATTAAGAGTTGAATACTAAAAATATTCTTACCAGAGAGGTATATGATGGTGATGCCGAGGGCTAGGACGCCGCAAGCCGTCAGTGGTACATAAACCCACTCCGGTCGAAAGTGGCTTTTACCTGGCAACAAAGAAAATATGAGATGATGTTTTATGTATGTCAAAATATCCGTACAGGCCGTAAACTTGAAGGACATCGCATTTCAAGAAGAATCCCATTATGACATAATCATATTTGAGAGGAATCCAATCCCTATACCGGGTAGTTAAAAAAAGTAAAAAAGTTAGGTGTCATCCGACTTTGCAGTTTAACCCCAGTCTGTCCTGAAACCTTTCAGCTGCTCATTCAGCGCTAATCTGAACATTTCTGACCCCGTCCGGTACACCTGGGTGGAGAGTCCAGTAAGGCTAAGAGACTTGCCAAAGTCTCACGCCACAGTGGGATTCGAACGCGGGACCCTCTGACTGCTAGTCGGAGACCCGAACCACTACACCACCGTGGCTCCCTAATAGTCATAGGTCTACGTATGCCTCATCCGCACAACAAATTTTTATTTTCTGGCAGCGAGTGTGATACGACGTTCAAGCGATCTCTTAGTTGCGGACCACCTAGGTCGAGGTTGAGTTCTGCTTCTTTTGGAAGCGAAATTAGAGGAGAGCGTTACAAAAAGGCTGCGTTTGGGGACTACTTTGGGCGCACGCAAAATCCTTGGCAATCAAATGGCTTCAGTAAGAACAAAATTGCTTCCGACAATCAGTGGTGTTTTTTCCATCCGGGGCTGGCCTAATGACCATTTAACGTGAGGCTTCATCGACCATCTTGAAAGACCAATCTAATGACAGCTATCAAACACACCTTTCTTTTTTTGACAACTTGGATGTCTTTCATCTTCGCCATGATAGCAGTGCTCGATACCATCGCACAGGAATCTCTTCAGAATTGCCACGGTGTGGTTCCTGCGACGGCTTCTTGGTAGATTCGGCTTGCAGTAAAAAAGGGAATCGTGCCGCCCTCGCAGTTTGAGGCATACGTCTGCAGAGAGAGGATAAGAAGGAAAATGATAACCAGTCGGTGATGTGGGGATGAATATAGAACCACTGATTGGACGATTTTGTTGGAACAGAAGTGTCAAACTCTGATCAACTCCTGTTCCAAAATAAAACTAGTCTCGGTCACCCCGCCGCTGTTGCGAATCTGGGGAATCACAGGAGCAACACTGTGGAACAAAGCGGGTAGCTGCGCGAGATTAAAATAAATCAAAGCGAAATATGCGAATCGGCGGCTGACAACACGAGTCTGCATTCGTTCATGTTCATGAATATGCATCACTGCAGAAAAATCCCAATAGGCCAAACTGCCACCGATTGACGTCAATGATAAAGTGTAATGTCCGCGATAAGATTTATACATTACATTTTATCGGCTTCTCTTACCTGCTCTCTCATCGGTTCCATCCTGACAGTGTTGATAACCGTCACAAAGCCACCAGAGAGGTTTATTAGCATCAAACGCATAGAAAGTCTTCTTTGGTGCGATACAGCTGCCATCTTCACAGAGGAAGCAGTCAGGCTTCTTGTGGTCGAGGTCTGTAAAGAGATTTTTCGGGATTCTTACGTAAGGCTTACGAAATCAAACGATCAACGCTAAAATGCGCTGCTCCTTGTGGAGATTTCCAGCAACTCGGCCCTCTATCGGCAACTCATACAACCACAGAAAACTCTTGGCAGTTGTTAGATTCGTAAGCCGTAAGTATAAACCAATTGGATACTTTCCTGCCGTTAAGGGGGGTTTACACGATTCAACATGTTGAACGCTGTTGAACGTCAAAAGACGTCAAAAGTTGTTGAACGTTGTTGAAAGCTGTTGAACCGTCTAAACCCCCTTTCAACACGTTTCAACAGGTCTTTCAACAGCTTTCAACAAGTTTCCAAAATAGGAACATGTTCCTATTTCTGAAAACCTGTTGAACGTTGTTGAACGCTGTTGAAAGGCCGTGTTGAAAGGGGGTTTACACGGTTCAACAGGTTTCAACAACGTTCAACAGCGTTCAACATTCAACAGCTTTCAACAGATGTTGAACCGTGTAAACCCCCCTTTAGAGGCCGCCTGTTTAGCGGTCCTAGAACGTCACAAAATTTGACGTCAAAGACGTAAGCCATGGCGTCCACGTCATAATGGATGAAGTCATGGCGTGCACTTGTTCTCTGTGACGTCAAATTTCGTGACGTCATAGGACCGCTAACTTGTAGTGGCCCCTAACGGCAGGAAAGTCTCCCATAATGGTGAATTGCCCATTGAGAGCCAGAGACAGTCCGCGCGGAGAATGGCCTTTAGGACTGTGAAGGAGGCGTTTCGCCACTGGCAATGAGGGTTAACTCGTGTTTCCCGTCCTCGAAGCGAATCTGAACCTCTCTATAATAATAGCTATTGCGAGTCTTTTTTCTTTAATATGCTGCATCTGACTTTGCGAGGCCGACTGAAGAGATTTGAAGAAGCGGCGGACACAGGCAATCCTAGCCGATGAAATATCACGCAGTACTTATGACGTTTCAATTGCGGGATATCCATAAACATATCTGGCGTTGAGAGGAAGCCATTTAAAAACAAAAATACTAATATTGCACAGTATAGGAGATCGTTTGTCATATCATAGTTGTCGCTGTATAACATTGAGATATCGCTGGGATTATGATCCGCTGATCACCTTCATCATAAAGTGTTTGAAAGATGGGAGATTACGACTTGATACTGACACTTCGACCTTTTCCGCGACGTGCAAAAAATCTTATGCGGAGGTTGGCGGAGGATGCGCGCTATGATTTTGTTGGGGCCATTATCGCCAAGATAAGTCTTTCGTAATGGAATCCACATACTTCACTGTTGCTTAATATCTTCTCGACGGGAGATGCGACAATTTTCCTTTCTAGAACTTAACCAAACCTAGAATCACAGTTACTCTAAAGCCACTTACAGTGACTGACGTATGTACGAAAAACCGCTAATGGAACTAACTCCATAGGGGATAGATTCCTAGGTGTCGGCGTTTAGATGCTAAACCAGCCGGCGGGCCAGACAGTCACTCATTTACGGAAGACCGCCGATATCAGACAACTATCTATCAAAGCCCTGATCGTGGTGACTACTATTCAGCACACTGGGCGTTCTTGAATATTATATCGATAAGTTATTAGGCCATATCAGTCGAGTCAACAACAGAACATCCAATATGGCATGTATTTTGTATCAAAATGCATTCAAAGAAATTAGAAGTCGGCCGAAGCACCTTCCACCCGACATGAACAGTTCTTCAAACACACTGCTTCTGGGAGAGTGTACTGCAACCGGTAACTGGTGTACCCAAATGGACACACAGGGGCAGACGAGTGCACTGTTAGAAAAAACAGAAGAATTTAACAGAATTTTCTGGCAGCAGAGTTTCAAGTACTTTCTGTGAAATTACAGGAGCCATTTTTTAGTTAAAGGCATTGCATCTGAACCAATGACCTGCGTTGACCTAGGAGGGACCTTCCAAACAAAGGGTCATGGGCAATGACATAATATTCCTTTGACCCTGAATCCTTTCTGTAAATTTACAGAAAGTGCTTGAAACTCTGCTGCACAGACTATTCTTTAGAATCTTCTGTTTTCTCTAATAAGTGTGGGATTTGGAGAAACATGGACTCTTAGCAAGTAGGACACAGACGATATCGCAAGCAATCTGATCGCCACCGAGCAAAATCTTCTCTCGCCAGCGATGATCGCTCGATATCAAACACCAAAAGTGATATCGCCTAGTCTGTGGCTGGCGAGAAGATCTGTGGCGATTGGATCGCTTGCGATATCGCCTATGTGCCGCTGGATTTAGTGCAATCTGCTTACCGCAGTACTCGTCCAGTCCGTTCACACAGTCTCTCCTCCCATCGCACAGCTTCTTCCGGCTGATGCACTGTACAGCCGAACATCGGAATTGGTCCTCTGTACACTCGGCTGCAATAACCAATGAAAATAATGAGTTGACTGAGATAATGCCGCTATGTAAATAAAATTATGCGAATCTTGGGTAATCGTTCATCACAAGTGGGGAAAATGATGCAAAAACCGATGGCGTTCGCGAATAAACGGGTTTTTCTGCACATTAACTTCGTCTTCGAAATCTTCTTTCTTCTACTTCACCATATGAAACCACGCATGCAGTCACGATTTGGCCAAGAACAGTATGCCAGGGCTGGGTCGTTCAACACCTATTTTGGCGTTATCTCTAACGTGGCGTTATCTGCAATGGGCTTAACTGATGGAGATAACGCCAAAATAGCACTAACGTCACGTTTTGACAAAATGCTGTTTTGAACAACCGGGCCCCGGCATATTGGCAAGGTTTCAAACAAAACACTTGTTGGATTTCTTCAGGACGTGGTGAATCATCGGCGTATGGAAGCTTCGCTTTCCAGCTCCGTGTCACTTTGACCGACAAGGTTCACACGGATGACGAGGTCAGGCTAGGGCTGCTCCAAGGGGCTCCCGTTTAGTCGGAGGCTTAATAGCCTACGGCTGAGCAACCCGACTTCAAAGCTTACAAGCTGATTGGGGATGGCAGTCTAAAGGGCTGTCAAAGCTGTATTTGATAAAAATTCTGTTGGAATTTAACGTCAAACAATATTTGGCCTTTCGAAGCTCAGACCGAATTGCTGTCTTTATGTTATTAAATACAAAAGCAGAACCATAAGAAGGTATTTCGGATGAAACGCAACAACGCAGTAGAGCGAGCCGTATTATATTTCTAAATAATTAATATGGATGATCTGTCTGCCGCAATTTTCATCTGCCTAATTCAGACAGATTGAATATTTTTTCGTCTGCAGTAAAAACGAAAAAAGTAGACACGGTGAAGGCGATTAGATTTTGAATTTTTGAACAAGTAGCGGTAGATTAGGACCATATGTATTTCCTCTTCGCAGTTAATCTGGAATTCATGGTAGGTCGCGACTCGAAGATCCCATCCGAAATTCTAACCCAAAATGATGATCTTTCCGGAGCTGGCATATTTACAGGGGAGCAAATGCCCCCCCCCCCCC
>NMRB01000152.1:378373-404204 GCA_002633025.1 Notospermus geniculatus
ATTCCTCCAAGGTTCACTGAAATCCTTGCGCATCTCACAGGGTGGGATTCTCGACTGCTGTGCGAGATCTCAGCGACAGGGAACCAGGCTGGAAGGAGACTGGTATCACAGGAATTGGCACCGGGGAATGCCGATGGACATCCTCTACTTCACATTTAGTAATAAATAGTTTAATAGCAGTTAGTACATGTAGCAATAGAAAATCATTTGACGGCGAGAACAGTACCGATAAGGAAGTAATGATAAGAATTTTGCAGACATAGCTGATGGGACCATCGCCCACGAACCAAGTTATAAATAATGACTACATGTACATTGCAAACACTATAGAGCGACATTGCCGGGTCCCGTTTTCCTCCCGGTATGTAAATAGCAGACAGAAGCAAGAAGATGGCTCTAATATGATGGGTGTAATCTACTGCATGGACGTGACAGGACTGTATCATTGGGCAAGTTTAATGATAACAACGTCAACGGCCGGGAAACCTTGACCAGACTCAGTGGTGGCCAGTAGAAACTTTACTTGAGTCGGACAGTCCACTTCAAAATTCACCATAGCAATCGCAGTCTTCTGTGGATACGTAGAAGGAGGTAGAAAGAAGGAAGTACATTGTACAAAAATGTAGGAGGTAAACTGGTTGGACTAGGAGGTAGGAAGTAGGAGGAACTAGGAGGTAGGAAGAAGTGAGATGTAGGTTGGAGGAAAGAGGAAAGTATGAAGTAGGGGGAAGGATGTAAGAAAGATGTTGGTAGGATGTAGGACGAAGGAGGCAGGTAGGAAGATGGAAGGAAGGAGGAGGAAAGATGTATAGGTAGGAAGTAGGTGGAAAGATCAAGATGGGAAGTAAGAGGAAAGATGTAGGTAGGAAGTAGGAGGAAAGCTCAAGATGGGAAGTAAGAGGAAAGATGTAGGTAGGAAGTAGGAGGAAAGCTCAAGATGGGAAGTAAGAGGAAAGATGTAGGTAGGAAGTACATGTAGGAGGAAAGCTCAAGATGATCAAGATGGAAAGTAAAAGGAAAGAATGTAGGTAGGAAGTAGGCTAGGAGGAAAGAAGGAGGAATAAAGAAGTTTGATGCAGCAAGTATAGGGGTATAGGGGTAGGACGTGGGAAGTAGAAGGTAAGAGGTGGGAGGAAGCAGGTAGGTAGAGGCAAGAAAACGGCTGTAGGAGGTTCGAAGTTTGAGGTAGGAAGCCAAGATATAGGAGGTATATTAAAACGCTCGAACGGGTCACTGAAGTGTGGTTCAAGTCGTTCTGCCCTGATGTTGCTTATACTTATTCATGAAACCCGTCGAGATAATTATGCCAGTGAAGTATTTCCACCGTTGGCTCCCCTGGGTAAAATAATAAAATTATTCAGCTTACGGGGACAAATAATCAAAAACCTGATAGACGGATCCATGTGACGTCCCCGAGGAAAAAAATAAACTGCATGTATGAATTTGTCTATTGAAACAAGTCGGAGACTCGATGTAATACCCCCATCACACTGAGCTAGTTCTCAGTACGTTCTTGAAAATTTTGCCGAACGGGCTCAAACTGTGTGCGAACGGAGTGGACGTAGTGGCAACGTTTTACAGTCTTTTTACGAACTTCGTGGATGGGAAGGGTGCTCCAGTACATCGAAGCATTATTTCGCCAAGGGTACACGTTCTAGCCCGTTTTACGATTTTTTTAGGACGGGGCAGGACGTTTTGAGAACGACTTCAGTGTGATGGGGGTATTAATTGGAACTCGGCCGTCTGAAATGATGAAAAGCACATGAAAAACTGCCACGTAGGCTACTAGGCCTACAGGTACTGTCACACTGAAGTAGTTCTTAAAACGTCCTACCCCATCCTAAACAATCGTAGAACGGGTTAGAACGTGTAGCGTTGGCCAAATAATGTCTCGAAGTTCAGGAGCACCCTTCCCGTCCATGAAGTTCGTAAAAAGACCGTAAAGGGCCTGTCACACTGAAGTAGTTCTCAAAACGTCCTACCCCGTGCTAAAAAATCGTAAAACGGGCTAGAACGTGTAACCCTTGGCCAAATAATGCATCGATGTTCTGGAGCACCCTTCCCGTCCATGAAGTTCGTGAAAAGACTGTAAAAAGTTGCCCACTCCGTTCGCACACAGTTTGAGCCCGGCAAAATTTTCAAGAACGTACTGAGAACTAGCTCAGTGTGATGGGGGTATAAAGTTGCCACTACGTCCACTCCGTTCGCTCAGTGTGATGGGGTATAAGGCCTACTGATGACCACGACGGAAGAGGTGGTACTCACCTGAGTGAAGTGTCACGGTGCTGGTGATCTGGAGTTCGATTCCGATGGTGAAGAGCAGAGAAAGTAACCAACGGCTGATGTCGGTGAACTCCATTGAAAACGATCACAGACAGAGAGTTCTCCGTGACGAAGTACCAACACACGGAAGGATCCTCTACTTGCGCGGGTATCCTGCGGGGGTGCGAGGTATCCCGTGCGGTAGTGAGGTCTGACACAAAGGTTACCACAGTATTACAGCACGGCAAGAGGCGGCACCACCGTCACGTACAATTCCAATGCCACGAAGCGTGGTCACTGAAATCCGGTGTAACATTTCTAAATGTTCGTCATCTGTAAGTGTTCCCCTAATATTGTCTGACGGAATAAGCTGCGACTTCACAAGAAGGGATGCACAGTGAAACGCGTCGGTCTATCTGCCGGCGTTTCCCAAACAATAAGGGGAACACTGACATAGGAAACAATGACAGATGTCACACCGGTGGAGACATCCGGTGAAATACAATCGTACGAAGAATCCTGCAATAGCGGGGTTTGGGTTATCCTCTTTACGCTCGCGATTGGCTGAAGAAAAGCGAGGTAAAAACCCCTGCGGTGGGGATAGCAGTTGACGATCTCTCTCTGATTGGTTCCTGGCGTAAATGGCGTATATAAAATACATGTACGATCTCTTCAGCCAGGTATAACTGACCGATAATGTCATGGCAGTCGGGGCATCCTCTGTGTCAAATTGCTTCTAAAAATATGCAGATTAGGCCAGGGGTAGTCGAATTATTGAAGGGTGTGCGCCTGTACCGGCAGCGGTAACTTAGTTACGGCGGCTATCCCTCGATGCCACTTGACATTATGGCCGTCATGAAAAATGGCGAGGGGGGGGGGGGGGGGGGTAGAGTTACACAGAGTGAAAAACCTCATGTCCATGTTCCCGGGTCCATGTTGTACTTTTTGGACGGAAAATGTGAGAGGCACGGCGCTGATTTTAGGCACGGGCGGGAGCGATAGTATTTTTTTATCTTGAACTTACCAAACGGAACCCAAACAGCAATATTTATGTCAATGGCACCCTCACCGCCTACGGCGTAGTTACGTAGCATTGACTACTGTGGCCAATGAGACCACCATCCGGCAGTCGTTTTTTGGCACGTTCCACTCTTCGGATCTATTAACACAAAATGTTACTTCATATGCCTGCTTTTCTGAGAAAAGGGCAAAACAAGAAAAAAAATGAAAAAAATCACGAGTGTGATCACGCAGGTTTCGAACCCGCCACATTAGAGTTGCTGGCCCATCACTCTGTGCACTGCGCTAGTCAACTGGTTGCACGTATGCGGTGGGAATTTATTACCTGGTTCAGGACAATGCGGGAAACTCGTCGTTTTAGGCCAAACTTGGCGTACTGTTTGGCAAACCAGGGTCGATAAATAACCACATTCATCTGAAAATCGCTTGTAGGTGGCTCCTTTCGCAAGGCCCCCTCCACTAAACGATATTTTCTGCCCTGCCAGCTGCTCTGCAGGAGCGCTGCATAATTAATGAGCTAGACGTGCATCCAAGACTGTACGCTTACTGCATACACAGCAGGTAACTGTGCAAATAATCAGTTCGATGCCTTAAAATGTCTTAAAATCTTCGTTGGAGGCATAGCCTACTCCCAATCGCAACTTTTCGATGCCTTTTGGCGAGGGCTGCGACGGCGAGTCGGAGGACGCCATCTTCGTCTTCTGTTTGCATAATTAATGAACTCTAATTAATATTCATTATTGTCTGCTTGCCATCTAAGACCAAATTTCTGTATAATTCGGCAAGCATTTGCTTGCCAAATAACCACTTCCTATTGTATAAGCCTTTGACGACATTGGTAGACAAAGAATGACTAGAGATGATGTTACACTGGCGCTTCGGAGGTTCGTCGGCATTCGGAAAGGAGTTAACAGATTTTCCGTTTTTTACATTTTTTCAAACATTTTTTTTACATTTGGCCTGGTACAGATTGAGTGGACCATGATTTCATTCATAAGCTATCATTCCTTCTCCATGACATTTATGAAGTTTTTACCGCACTCACGCCGTACCCAGCCCATGGCGTATAAACCATCATTAGCTCAACTTGTAATCCGCGGTACTTTGTATTTGACAAATCAGAGAACCTAATATCTGAGCCCGGAGGATACAAGGTGTATACACAGATGCCGATAACCTTCAAATTACCCATAAGAGCCATCATCGTGATGACTCCGTCGATCTGTTTACCAACAATAAAAACTGACTACCTGGGAAGTGCAATGCACTTTATCCATCGGTAGAGCCCGTCTGCGCCATAAAATGAACACACGAGTCGATCTTATGCAATGTAGGCCTACTAGGAGACGGGTTCAGAGAAATGGTGCTCTTGTATTCCGTAGAATGCCGTAAGAATCCCGGACGCAATCTGACTGAGTGGAGTGCATCATGAGATTTTCAATATGGCCGCCGCGGAGGCCATTTTGTAACGCGCAAAGCACGCCACGCCTTCGGTTGCATTGATGACAACGCTGTCGCATATGCTTGCATTCTTTGACAGGCGTCCACCATATTCAATTTCTATGCTTCCACGAGATCACGCCCCACCCATGCTAGGCCTATTTTGCACTTCTCGATTCTGCGAACAGCGTGAGTTATGGAAAAAAGGCCGTCGGCAAGTGGCTGGGGCAGGGGGTGAAAAGCCCCGATAAAGCCACCACTTTTAAGATGTTTGCATTGGTATATACATGTAATTAGGCCTACTCGTCATACTAAATACCACTCCAGGCGGCATTGCTTCCTCCCTCGGCCTCCTAAGAGCACTTGGAACTCAATCTATCGGCATTTAAGTATCAACATGGCTTTGATTCGGCCTCGTCGAATGATCCTTCAGAGCTGCAAATCTTTATTTTTCACGTAAGCAAGTGTGAGAAAAAATGCTGAGGATCAGGCATATTTGGTTTCCACTGGTAGTGATATATGTACTTCCGTACGCTGTGCTACTTTCCCTGACGAGTTGAAACTAAGGGCCAATTTCACAAAGGGTGTTTAAGACTTAAGACGCGTGTAACTCCACTAAATGCACGCACTTCCACCATGCATATGACGGCGAAGTTACACGCGTCTAAGTCTTAAACACCCTTTGTGAAATCGGCCCTAAATGTCCGAAAGCAGGGTCATTCTTGGTGTGAGTGACCCCAGGGCGACGCCCTCCACAAAACCAATAAAAAACTTTACTTCCTTGTTGCGCTCGGTTGAATAACAAGCACCAACATACCAACTCATAGACAAACATTACATGTACTTTACCAAAACCGTCGGCTGGAAGGGGACGCAACGTACTTTTTACGACTACGTACAACGTCTCAGGTCCTTCACCATGGTNTCATGGCGTCGTCTGGTATGAAGACACCGATACACAAGCCTGGAAAGAGATTCAGGACGTGATTGAGGCTACGTATTCATCCTTAGTCTCGCCCAGCCAGCCGTTTTGTTCCGCTGTGTCGCCAACACAAAATCAGATTCCCCAGATTCGCAACAGCGGCTGGGTGACCGAGACTACATGTAATTCATCCCGCCATCTTGGATTTCTATGGAAATTTCTGCGTGCGCACTTATCTGGTAGGCAAATTCGGATCTTGTAACCAATCACATCACACTCGTTTGGTCTGCCTACCAGATAGATGCGCACGCATGAAATCTCCGTAGAAATCCAAACTGGCCGCGTCTGTTGAACAATGAAAACAATAGGTGGAGTTGTTGAATTCACAGCAGTTACTCATGCAAATACTGACATGCTCTTCAAAGAAGTCAGACAATCTGGAGATAAATGGTTTCCAGGGATTGTTCCACAACGTCCTTGCTGCAGAAGGCACTGTTGCACCTACCATGTTTTACATCCCAGAGTCTCACACTGCGATCATTGCAGGTCGAGTCGTAGGAAACACAGAAGTCTCCGCAGTCGGAGAGTGATATCCTGTCGGGGCTGCCGGAGTGACCCGGGAGGGTGAACCTGCAATCGCAAAAAAAGCCAACGATTGGAATGCAAGTGACAGACAGATTTTAGAATGTGCACGTGGTGTGTAGGCTCGAATCCTTGACTAAGAGGCTTCCAAATTAAAGGCCCGTCTGCACGATCATACATTTGTTCAAAACATCATCATACATTTGTATGATGATGTTCATGGACAAATGTATGATCGGTGTGGACCGTTTTCCCAACAAGCTTGAATAGCATCCAACACGTATGATGATGTTCAAACTTTTAGCTGCATTGTGTAGACGGAAATCCACAACAAGCTTGGACATCATCATAGAAATGTATGACGATGTTTTGAACAAATGTATGATCGTGTAGACGGACCTTAACACGTAGAACGAAGAGGTATTGAAATCAGAACGGACAATTTTTTTTAATTTCTTTCACGCCTGTGAAGCACAGTAATGCTTACTTGCAGTGCCCTCCCACAAGGTCCCAAACATAGAGGCACCCATTCTCGGCTCCGGTCACTACACACTGGGCATCACCCGAAATGGCCACACACGTCGTATTCGACGCCGGTTTCCACTTCTTGAAGAGTTGCCCTGTTTCGAGATCGTAGACAATGATGGCGTTGGTGCTGCTTTCTAATTCCTGCATGGATAAGAGTTCTACGTTTAATAAGGTCAGCGTGACCTAATTTTTCAGGTGACTAGGTCAAGGCCATTATGGGCGGCCATGTTGAAATGGAAATTGGATTAAGTCAGGCAGTGGTGCAATATCTATTTTGGTAAGAGTTGTATACATGTACGTTTAGTGGGGTCAACATGACCTACTTTTTCTACAAGGTCGGCCAGAGAAAGTGTCCCTCGAACAATAGCATTTCTATTGTTTCCCTATTGTTCGAGGGACACTTTCTCTGGCCCACCCTGTAGATGAGTAGACCAAGGCCATTACGCGCGGCCACGTTGAAATCGAAATCGGGCAGTTCTTGCTGTGGCGCAATAATAGTAAGATATTTAGAAAGAAAATGGTAAATATTGGGGTCAGTTGTCTCCGTGGCTTCCAGGCAGACGATTTTAAAATTAAACACCTTTCTGCCGATGTAATTTTCATTATTCAAACAACCGTCACTGGTCACTATGGCAATGAATTCACCCAGTACATCGGCGGCAAACCAAATTATTGAAAACAAATATTGTCCTTCCCAATGTCGCATACGACATCGATATCATATCAACACGAGATCCGCTCCAGACATTGACCCAATCGTATTGGTTTCGCTAAGATTGTTCCTGGTCATGATAGTGTAGATTATTGGCTCCGAAGTAGCTCCGCAGATAAAAAAATACAGGTGCATTATTAATTTATTGACTCCAATAGAAGGAGTGTTAGCTTTCTTGAATTGCTTTCGTCACTGATTCGGCGTTATTTTGACTTAACCTCATTCATTTGAAGATAGAATAGAATAAAGCCAACGTTGCGTTAACGGCCACGAGATCTCGCACGCACGAGATTGCGGTCATGATCTCTAGCTGTTTTTTTTCAGCAAAAAAACAGCAATAAGCCAGTGTCTAATTTACCATTTCAATGAAGCACACACACGGAAGAATGATGCGGTCTGCCTAGTACCAAGGTTGATCACGTGACAAGAACTCCGCAGATAAAAAATACAGGTGCATTATTAATTTATTGACTCCAATAGAAGGAGTGTTAGCTTTCTTGAATTGCTTTCGTCACTGATTCGGCGTTATTTTGACTTAACCTCATTCATTTGACGATAGAATAGAATAAAGCCAAAGTTGCGTTAACGAGATCTCGCACGCACGAGATTATGGTCATGATCTCTAGCTGTTTTTTTCCAGCAAAAAAACAGCAATAAAGGCGCACCCACATCAAAATCGGATTCCGGTGCGGTTCCCATAAGCCAGTGTCTAATTTACCATTTCAATGAAGCACACACACGGAAGAATGATGCGGTCTGCCTAGTACCAAGGTTGATCACGTGACAAGATCTTTGTTACCCCGCAGCAAAATTCAATAAGGTGGACGTTTTATACTCACCCTTGAGACGCAGACGACAAAATGTCCGTCTTGTGTTATGTCGGTCATGGTAGTGATAAATTCATGCTGCTCAATCCTGAGATCATGAATAAGTTTCCTGCTGCAGAGATCCCACACTAACAACGGGAATGGCTTCTGTACCTCGTCCCCACAGACGCAGATCTTCCCGTTCCCACTGACAAACAAACTGTTGAGGAATCTATCTTCTCCTGCTTTGAATGTCGCCGCCATGTCACCGGAAACAATATTGATGACATTGACGTACATCCGGTTTCTTGAGAGAGCAACTACGTGTTGGTTGTCATGGACGCCGTAATATGGCATCTTGACATTCAAAATTCCCTTCAGTTTCGTTTCAAAGCACCCTGTGTCTAAGTTATAAATCTTAATCTCTCGGTTACATAATATTGCCACCTGGTGATGGGAGACATGTTTTATATTCCTCGGTTTTTCGATCCCTTGGATTGTCCGAACGACCTTCAATGTTTGAATATTCCAAACTTTGACCTCGCCACCTCTTGTGTTGACGGAGATTATATGGTTGCGATCATCCTTCAGCCGGTAGAGACCGGTCAAGATTATTTCAGAATCGTACGCATGATCGCGTTTCGTGTTTTTGATGCTCATGATTTGTTCCTTTGACGGGAGTAGACAATATTTTTGTTGCTTTGCGGTGCACAGGCCAAGGATCAGAGGGCTTTGGGTGAGGTCATCACCGAACGTCCGCAAGTACAGTTGGGCGAACACCTGCGACGGATCGCAAGTGAGCGCATGCGTGGAGGCAACAAGCAAGTCAAACAGGGTTGTGAGGTCAATATCGGTGTCATCGAACCAAAGGAGTTCACTCATGTCAGCAAGAACCCGATGGATTCCGACGCAGCTGATCTGTTCACATAACCATTCGTAGTCGAAGAAGTTCAACCGGGATTTCTCCCGCATTTTCCCCTCACCAAGTCCCAGCATCAGATGTGGGACTTCCATACGATACCGAAAATTCTGCTTCTCTTTGATTTTCAAACCTTGTTCTCTGATACCACGATTCTCTCCCAACAGCTTCCCCTCGAAATATTCCGACACTGTCCTGCAGGTATCATCTACGCTGTACTTCTCCTCGAAGACCTGCTTGAGGTAGTCCGAACTCCATCGCCAAAGTGTAACCCCGTTGAACAAAGTGCACTGCTGCAGGATGTCGCCAAGTGCTAGAAACACGACCCGCCAGAGACTAGAGGAGATCTGTTTGGTTCTGAGGCCTTGCGTGGTTCGTGAAGAAAAGGAAGAAGAGTGTTTATCACAGGTTATTAAGTCGTTTAGTTCAGTGTCGGTGACGCCACAACTGCAGGCCGAAAGGTACCGCAGGGCAATGACGACAATGTCCCCATAAGTCATCTCTAGAAGCTCAAACAACTTCAGTGCCCGCTCCTCGGTGGTTTGGGGTAGTGAGCAACCTGAATCCCCGCACTTCCATTGGCTAACAATATTGCACACGATCTGAGCGTCGATTGGATAAGCACCAGCCTCGAACGCGCTCTCGACCAATCCGCGTTGTTCACGGTTCAGTGTTCTGTTGCACGAGACCAATCTGTTGCATAAGACATCCATGGCGCCGCTGAGGTCGAGTTTTGGCATTCGGAGGAAGAAACTTTCATCGGGTATCTCTTCCTGAAACCAAGTGGAAGAAATGAGTGGACGTTCAAATTTTATTGAAAGCAGCTGTGACCTGTTATTTTACCAAGGAAGGCCATGCATTGTACCCCCCGTCATATGGCACGCCTAACCTGCCGGCCATGGAAAATGTTCTTTATGCATGGCCTAGTGCATGCTTGGCCCGTTGGCCTCCGAGCTGCAAGTCAAGCAACGTAGGGCACGGTCAGTAGGCCTACTTGGATGGGTGACCAGCGCGTAAATACAGGCCACGTGGTGCATTGAAACGACAAAATGTCAAGCCACACCAGGCAGGATGATAAAGGCCGGACCATCCTGAAGAAATCAGGTCCTCTTAGCGTCGCTCCCAAGCTCGCACGCACAACGCCTGTGTTGTATACGTACAACTCCTGTATTGTATACGTATAACTCCTGTATTGTATACCTGCGAGCTTGGGAGCGATGCTACGATGACCTGATTTCTTCAGGATGAGGCCGGAGTGACCTGAACGAATGGTTGCTCGACAAAATGGGAGTCAAACCTTCAGATCGTCCATCATTTTCGAATCATCTCTGATGGTCACGATCATCCTGACCGTACTCGGCAGCTCGGGCATCATCCACTTCATGCTGAGCGTGTGAGAAGGCAGAAGGTGGTCGACGCCATCCAAGACAATCAGGAGGGGGTAGTCGGCTGGGATGTACTGCAGAAGGCCGGGGAAGGTGGAGGGCAGGTTCTTGATATCCTAGTGAAGATCGAAAGATGTTGTAGTTCTGTGCAAATAACACGATTTTGTTCGCACACGCATACACACACGCACGCACGCACGCACGCACGCACGCACGCACGCACGCACGCACGCACGTACTGTGGAAAACAAACTGCCCATCTGTGGCGTCGGAATGAGGGGCGACGGTAAGACGACCGATGTGTGTTAATGATGGCATCGAACTGAAGAATGCATTGCAACGATGCTCAGGATGAAGAGCTTCTTTCAGGCCTACAACACTGGCACGGTATTCTCCACAAAGGATTCTCTTGCGATCTTACCTTCATGAAAGAAGAGGGATGTTGACCGTATAGAAGACAGATCTGCTCGCAACAACCGTGCACCACCTGTTCCAGCGTCTGAGACTCTGGTGACGAACCACAAAATCTGTAGATATAACCAGCCTTTTCCCAAATCTTCAGGTTCTGGCACTGCTTGATCGCCATGGCAACCAAAGCGCTTTTCCCAGATCCTCGTTCTCCGCTGATCACTAGAGGGCGTTTCAAGTCCACTTCCGTTTCGGGATGGCCGTTGTTGATGTAACTTTGGAGTTTGTTCAAAAGGTTTTCTTGGCCGTAGAAATTCTCGGTGTATGTTTGACAGAGTTGCATATGGTGTAGGATTTCGGTGTGGAGACGATTTGATATTCCTGAAAAGCAATAAAGCGTAACCTCTGACGTTCCTTCAGAATTTGCTCTGGTGCAAAAGCACGTAAGATCACCCTACCGTTCGGAACGCTCCCTTTTCTACCCGCGCTCCGCAATGGAAGCGCTGGGCCCGAGCGGAAAAGCATGGTAACGATGCTCTTTTGACATCAAAATCAGGCTTCGGCACCAGGTTGCTGGCAATCCGTACACTCACCTGTTGGCGGCGACTGCCCCTTCTGTTCCTGATCAGCTTCGATCAAACCGTTGATCAACTGCAGCGCCAACTTCTCAAAGGAATCCGCCAGCGAGACAAGCTGCGCTTCGTGATTCTTGTTGTCATGAGAAACGCCTCCATCTGTCCAAACAACGGAGTAAGCCATCTGCCGTTTTGGCGAAACCCGCTCCTCCAACCCACTTTTGACTGTCTGAATTTTCTCTTGAGCATTTTTATCAAGGCCTGCATCGCGTATGTCCCAGAATTTCTTGCAGTTCTTCCCGTCGAGAGTGTCAGGTCTGTCCTTAAATGTGCGCTTGATCCATATGACAGAATCTACCGGCACGCTTTTGGTAAAAATGACTTCTTCTAATTCATACTCGAAGCCTATAAAAGAAGAAAAACGTTAGAAATTCTTGGCAAAGTTTGCAGAAGATGACAGATACTTGTCCATGAGCAATGTATACCGAACACGAAGAAGATTCTCCAAGCACGTTAGATCCCGAGTACAGTCGGCCTTCCACTCGGTGGCATTGGTGACGTTGCCCAGGAGTAGGCCAACTCCCCGGGGCCTACTCCTAACCGATGTAGGCGTACCGGTAGTGACGGCGATCAGATTTGGCAGTTTCCAGTATCTACATGTACATACAGGAAGTTCACAGTTTATTGGTCTTTGGTGGAAATTTTCTAAGTCCAAAAACTAGGCCCACAAAGGGAGGCCTAGTATGAATGGTATAAAAGTTAGATCAATTTCGTGGCAAGTTCTCGGCCCTCGTGTTCAGGATTGGAACTGGAGTCTGTCACTGGAGGAACACGTCTTACTCGCCTGATTTGAAGTATCTATCCTGCTGGTCCTTCATCATGGAGGAGTACAATATACTGGACAGTTGTCCCTCCGTTTCCTCCCATTCTTTCTGAGCCCCTTCGTGGGCCTCCACATCAGCGTCGCCATATTTCGGAATATGTGTCCTGATTGGTTGCAGGAGATAAGATGGCGGCAGGTGGTTGTCATCCAGACAATACCATTGGTTGAGCAAATCCTTGTGTTCACTGACGGCGAGGTCGCTCAGGATACACTCGAAATCCTCTGCTTGGATTCTCACGGGGCATTTGAACATGCCTATTTTTTCATTGAAAAAGACCTGGAAAGAAATGGACACACGTGTACTACCGGTACCATTTTTGGATGCGAATTTTGGTGAGAACGGTTCCATATTTCGTTTGACGTTGAACTACCCACTGGTTTCCGGTCTGCACCTACGGGCTTAGGAATACATAAACGTACATGTACATGTACATCTCTTGTTTGGCTTCGTTTCGCAGCCCAACCGAAGCCAAGGGGCCGTTGATCCAGAACCTCAATCCATAAACTTACCACATACAAAGAGGTCACTGAGCTATCCTGACATCTTTCCAACGTGTTCAAGCACACTTTCTTCACAGCCTCGCTTTGGAAGTTCTCGTCTGCTATGGCCCAGTGAGGGTCCAAAATCTCTAAATAGTATCCACGATTTGCGCAGTGAGTGACGAGGTTTTTGTAGACTCTCTCATGGAACATATCTCTCTCGACGTCATACTCTGAAAAATGGCGCGACGATGAGAGGTCAAGTTACCAAGGGGTACCTATGTAGCAAATATGACAAACTACATTTGGGAATGTAGGAGGGTGAAGCCTGATGCATGGCTGCAAAGGTTGATCTACAGGTAGAAGTTAACGCATTTTTTCATTTACATGTGGTGAGAAACGGGACATTGCTGCAGTGTGCGCAATGAGGCGATTGCCCCACATCGCCGTCATCAGGAGTAGATAATCTCCTCCTGCCTTTATCCATCAAGCATAATGTGAGCCGATGGCCTGTCTCTCTCTACGAGTACGATACAAAACAATGGCGGTGACGTATTCTCCTCAAATAGTCCCCGTGCCTTGATCACTAGCTCATACAACTTGTTGGATCAAGACGGGAATTGTCAAAGAATGGTTTCCATGGAAATGAGGAATGCATAGAATTAGATATCAGCGGGGGCAGAGAGACAAATATGATAGCATTTGAGTTTGAAGATTAACCCTGCATCAACAACGAGGGGGTCGGACTCAGCCCGAGGTGAAGAAACGACACGCCGGTTTCCTCCTGCAACCGCAGGAATCTGATCGTTTATGATGGCCGACGAACCCTCAAAATGCATTCTCAACTTAAAGCTCGAAACTGGGCCAAATTACGGTATTTTGCGAAGAACGACGGAAAGACCCGAAGTGATACGAATGGAAGATTTCGGTGTTTTGCGAAGAACGACGAAAACACCCGAAGTGTTACGAATGCCTCAAGAATCAGAACCAAACTGGACATGATAAAAATATTGAATGAAAAACTCGTTGGAAATACATGTATTCTTGAGGAGAACAAGATGGAAGAAGAACACGGCCGCACATCGAGAATCGGAGTAAAATGACGTAAGGATTGCGGGTTACCCGAGAATCCTAGGTTGACGCATGAATGACGTCATCGTATTCTGTGTGTATTAAGACATCGTTGTCATGGTTTAATTTGTAACAGGATCATCAAATTGCATTAGAAAAGAAACGTCCCAGGTCATGATGACGCATCTGAAAATGCTGCCAATTTCCCAAGAGGATATTTTTTCACAACTCGAACCTGCGTGACCTTTAAAATATTATCCTTTGATGTGCAAACTGATTAATTTCACACCTCTTCATCGCATCAGCAACTCGGGGCACTTTACTTGATTGGTGGCCACTGTGACATTTCCTCAGTTGCTAAGCAACGTTATCAAATGATACAGATCTTCGTTGCTTTCCTAACTATCAAAAAGAAAGCGACACGGAGAGTTACGTGAGGTAGTAGGTAATCTCACCCCGGGGATTTCTACACCTGGGCCTTGAATATGATGTAATGAAAGTCGGTGAAATTAAAGGAGAAATTAAAAAATTAATGAAAATTAAAAATTAAAGGAGAAATTCAAAAATTACCAAAAATTAATGAAAATCAAAAATTAAAGAAGAAATTCAAAAATTAAAGGAGAAATTCAAAAATAAATGAAAATCAAAAATTAGAGAAGAAATTCAAAAGTTAATGAAAACTAGCCTAGGCCAACCCACGTCTAAACTGACTGAATCTGACGCCACTGGTGTCCTTTTAAGTACGAATTTTTGCGGACGCGAAATCACTCGAGCAAAATGGCAAAAAAGCAGAATATGGTATGTCGCGCAAGGTGGACCTGTCAAATGTTGTTACATAGGCCTAGTTGCCCCTCCCCAACCCCTGCGTTTTTAGCAAAAATGGGCCGTTAGCGCAATGGTTCGCGTTCAAAAAAGGATATTTGTTAGAACGACCGGACAACCGTGTACTCACCAAAGGGTAGAGTGACGATGTAAAGATAAATGACCTTTGACCTCGGCCATGAATATTCATCATCCAATCGTCCGCAGAGTACGTTTCTGATCTCAGGTTGGTAGGTGTCGACGCTGGGAGGACAAGGTGCCATCGCGTTGCTATCGACGCAGATCGGCGACATGACGCCTGTTGCCGTCTGGTAGTTGTCACATACAGATTCCTGGGTGACCGTAGAAATCTTGTATTTCGGCGTTTCGTTTCTTTTCTCTGTTGGTTCCGCCTTTACAGGAGCGAGGGCGGCCGACTGAGGCTCTGGAATAACAGCCGGTGGCTCCGCGGCCGTCTCTTTCGGAGCATTCTGCGGAGGTGACGGGGCTGGTTCCTCCTTCTCCGTGTGCTGGGTCGGATGAACAGTCCTAAACAAACAAAGCACTTGACATTTACCCCAACAAAATGGACATACACGAACAAAGCCTGGCCAATAACTCTAGCACAGCCAATAGACGCGCAGAAAAAAACACAATGTGATCCGATCGAGTCGGGAATGTGTTTTTAGATGCAAGTCCAAAGAGGACTCTCAAAAAAAGCATCAGATTTAGGCCTATTCATGGACGAGATAACAGCGTTTTTTCAGTAGCAGATTCATTTCTTGATACATGTACATGACTCGACCCTGCAGCGTTTTTTCAGTAGCAGATTCATTTCTTGATACATGACTCGACCCTGCATCCACAAACTTCCCTTTAAAGTGCCACTGTATGCATGAGAGGTATGCCTCAGTATCCCTCCCCTGGCGTCGGAATCGGGAACCAACGTGATGACTGGTGCCCTGTCCAATCCATACGAAGCCAGCGGGTAACACCTGGGTTATACTGATATTATGTCGAATCCTTAGCTGACAAAAATGGCTGCCATCCTTTTCATCACAATTTGAGAAGTTCAACGCGCTGTTACAGCGTGACTAACCCTTCGTCAAGTGAGGTGCCATGCGTCAACTCATTCTTTCATGTGTGGCAACAATCTCAATGCCTAATTGGTAACTTAGATCAATTAAATAGATAGATTTGAACCGTCTTGTCGAGCATGCATAAACGAGGTAAAACCTAAATGCATGCAATGGCGCTCATGAGTAAAGGACACAACGCCGGGCTATCACGGATCGGGCTGTCATGGTACAATATGACAAAATTACAGAATTTAGTAGAAAGTGCTAAGTCTCCAAGGAGACACACCCTACACCTGCAACCATGCAGTATATATACTCCGATGGGACATTAGTTTCTATCAACATATGGTTCTATTAGACTGATTTAGTGATATTAATGTTGAACCAGTGTTGGTAACATTATTTCTATTGTACAGGAATCCTTTCCCTCGGTTCCTGCATCTCTAACTCACCAGGATTATCATGTTGTCATAGTTACCGATGAAATATCGTGATACTATAGACGTCAGGTAACACCAAACGATTCTGCCGCCAACGTACGTCTTCACACTTAAAGGGGATCATCTCAGGGTCGTATTCAGAAAAAGGTTCTATCGTTAGAACCGTCTTAGGCCGGTTCCAAGTTTGCTTCACCAGTACACTTGGAACCGGCCTAAGACGGTTCTAACGATAGAACCTTTTTCTGAATACGACCCTCAGAGATTAATAGAGTTTTCGCCTTTAGCCTAGCAAGGTTTTATGAATAATTGGCGTTGATCGCTTGCGGTATCGCCCTCACCTCGCCTAGCGTGCTGCCCGCTTTAAAAGCGATCTTTTGACGCCATCCACTCGGCTTTTGATTCCACCCTTCACTACACTTTCTGATTTCCTCTGTCTAAAATTACTCCATCCGTTCCCACTCAAGAGTCCTGTCACAGGTCTATTCACCACTCACTTAAAGCGCCCCCCCCCCTCCATCGACGATGTACCCGACAAAGCTTTGCCATCCATTGCATCCATTGATCCATTTCTGATATCATTCTCTTGATAAAAATACAACATTCACTATACCACCAAGGACGTCCGCGGGCTTCCTTCGGTAATGGATTTTCCCTGTTCGCTATTAAACATTTCATTATCGATGCTATAACCACAGGTGTTCGCCTTTGAGTTGCTGTCGTGCTCTATTCCATTTTCCGAGCACCATTACACATGTCAGCTATTTTTTACTTTCGCCGATCTGTCAGAGTCATTGCGTTGTCACCAACAGGGAACCGACGCTAGCATAACGTTTTTTGCCAGTGATTTTTCCTGTTTTGTTTTATGTGACAAAGGTCGACGGTCTGCATTCGCTGACAATTCGAATTACCAATTCTAAAATGCTTTAGTTATGAGCACCAGTGATTTCATTGGAAAATGCATTAGCCTCTTTTTGGATGCTGAAGTCCTGATACCGACACAACCACGCCCTGCTGGGTGGGTATAAATTTGGAAGCGCCTCTGTTTTGGGCCTCATTTTCGATACACCCTACGAATTTTGGTTACACAGTCAATGACCTCCGGTGTAACAGTAAAGAATGTTCCCCTGTCAAATATGTCCGCTTCAATTGTTCCATGACGGATTCTTAAAGGTGCATAGCTAGGGAAACCAATCGCCAGCGATTCTAGACTGCAACAAAGGGATCTTTTAGTTTTAGGACAATTTTTCCTGAGGACATTCTTTCCTTTCACACCGGCTGCGTCGTAGTAAATATCACAATCCAAGGCCAAGTTAGGAAAGCTCTTCGCATCATACATTTAAAGCGCCACTGTATGCAAAGTGTTGTCTATCTCTTGGCGGCCGACGTAACCTTTGACTTTGAGATAACCTCGTTCATAGGATTACAGACACGATGAATGTGCACCTTTACCCCGCTTATTAACGGTGGCGAGATTGATCATGATCTTGAAAATCCGGACGTTCAATGCATTCTCGATAAAACTCTTCAAATCTATCTAATTGAATGATCTAAGTTACCAATTAGGCATTGGAACTGCCATAGAGAATGAGTTGAAGCATGGTACCTTACTTGATGAAGGGTTAGTCACGCTATGACAGCACGTTCAACTTCTCAAGTGATGAAAAGGACGGCGGCCATTTTTGACAGCTAAGGTTTCGATATGGTATCAGTCTAGCCTAGGTGTTAGCACACTTATGTACGAGTTGGACAGGACACCAGTATTATCACGTTGGTTCCAGATTCTGCCGCCAGGGAAGGGATAGTAAGGCATACCTCATGCATTCCGTGGCACTTTAACAGCTCCACATATTCATGCAAAATTTGCGTAACTGATGACGAAAACAGGAGTATGTTGTCGTCATGGCAAACAGTGGTAATGAGGAGGAAACAATTCACCGCGGTTTTCACAGACTCAGGATCAAGAAACCACGCAGCTAACCATTCATTACGCGTTGCCATGGTTACCATCGTGTCAACAAATTAGCCATCTCCATGTTCCAGTTTATTGTTGCAGAAGAATATTATGCTCCAGTGTCTATTATTATTGTTTCCTATTATCCTAAGCAGCCTGTTATAGCTCATATCTAGGTTTGATTGTGGAAGAAATGTTTGTAGCGAGATTGACCAAAGCCATCAAGCCTAGTTGCTCGCTTATGAATTTTCCATAAAAAATACATAATTGACAATTTTGTATTCTGGAAAATTCACAAGAAATAATATCCAGTGATGCAATTCTGGTATTGCACATTTGTTTACTTTTGACTACAATTATTGTAGTCAAAAGTTCTGGTATTGCACAAGTTCTGGTATTGCACATTTGTTTACTTTTGACTACAATTATTGTAACGTTAGTCAAATGTTCTGGTATTGCACAAATTCTGGTATTGCACATTTGTTTACTTTTGACTACAATTATTGTAGTCAAAAGTTCTGGTATTGCACAAGTTCTGGTATTGCACATTTGTTTACTTTNCCCCCCCCCCCCCCCAATATATTTCGGGGTAACACTTATAACACTATACTGGAAGTGTTACTATAGATGATATGAGTTGGCGAAGGAGAAAAGCAGCAAAGAAGACGAGAATCGCTGTGTCGACCGCTGGTGGAGAAATTTCACTCCAGAATCGAACCATCGACATCAGATGTGAGAGTTGCTGATGATTTCACTAGCGCACGGCGATGAACCTTTCGCCGTTCTAAACAGTCCAGCAGAAGTGATTGCCATTGGCCAACTGTTTGTCAAAATTCTGATTTACATAAATTTGCCAAGTAAAATCTGCAATCAGCGAAACGCTTTTTCTCCGCGATAACTGGTTCCCTGGACAAGTTGGGGAATTGGTCGAACCTGTCTGCATCAAGCGATGATTATTGCATAATCACTGAGTGCCCTGAATCCCATCAGACATGTCAGATGCCGCGCGAAAGGAGATAGACCTGATGTGCCCGCAACCAGGCTCCGGTTTCTTTCCATCTCTCTACGTCACCCAACGAAGTTGTTTCTGAGCTTACGTCACATGACACACACCTTCAATAATTAGAGGGGTTCCGAGATCACCCGCTAACGCTAACGCCGGGTAACACCGAGTTACGCTAGGCTACTTGTGATGAAGACAAACTGTGACTGTCAGTTGCGTTTACACTTTACGGTAAACCTGCAGTCTTATTAAAGAAACACGAGAACTGGCAGATGACTACCCATATACGGTATAATATTAAAGGGGAACTTACGCCTTTGGTTTGTCTGTTAGACTCTCTTTACTCCCGCTAGGCGACACTGACGAGCACGCGGAACCCATCTCTACAAATTGCTGCAACTATTGTATTCCATGAATTTTAATTTTTTCCGCCTTTCGAATCATCGTACCGCAGGTCTCCCACGTTAGGGGAGTTGAATTAGCCGTGAAAAGAGTTGGTAGAAAGTGCTTCCACTTCCTCAGAGCAAAATAACACGGACTTGTCCCGAACTGAGCGCGGAAAATAGAATACAAGACAACGCACTGCTTCTGACGCCGCGTGGGTAGGCCTAGGCCTGCATCTCTGGCACAATGCCCCGTTTTAAAATCCAATGAAATCCTTTGCCAACTACAGGTGACATATGCTAGTCAGTGTTTAACGAGAAAGACAAGGATTATGAGCCGCCGTCACAATACCCTATATCGTAGTGGCTTCCTGTCGCCATGGCAACGAAATTGCTGGTAACCAGTTTCGATGTTGTAACGGCGAGTACGCATGCGTCAACTGTTCATAACCTGTGATATATGCCATTTCAACCAAAGGTCCCCTTATTGTTCGAATGTTCTAAATGGCTTGCAAGGACAGTCACAGCAATGGAGGATACTGACCACGTGTGGAACAGGAATCAAAACCAGGTGTAACATCCGACACTGTTTCTAGACATCAATGTTTCCCCTTTATTGTTTAACTCATCTGCCCCCAGGTTTGAGCAGACGATCACTTCTCTAGCGGTTTTCTATAAGCCTTTGAAATGAATGTAAAGAATTTGAAGAAACATTCTTCAGAAGGTTGATAGAAACAACCTTTCTTCAAATATTTTTCAATCAGAACTATACGATGTGAGAAAGAAAATAACGTCTGCTAGACTCTGGGGACAGATGAGGGTCCAGGTAGAATTTGTGAAAGACCGGGTTTATTTATCGAGCCGCTCGATGAATAAGCACTACTTTCGGTCTTATTTGTCAAGCCGCTCGATGAGGAGTACGTGGATTCAGTGTTATTTATCGAGCTAGCTTGAGAAGCAAGCTTCAAAATCGGCATTGTTCGTCGAGCTGGCAATAAAGACACCCCTCCTCATGAATATGCAATGGCTTCAGCTTGTTTAGTTGGGAAGTCGGCAGTGTGGTGGTGTTTCATTGCTCGCAACATGGGGGTCTCCGAAGGCAACCCTTGTTTCTGCGTGATGACCCAAATCTTAGACACTGTGGTCGCATGCCTAGCTTCAGACTCTCGGTTTTCGTCAGTTCTGAAGATTAATCCGCTGGGGTTTGTGGGTCAGAATCTGCCGGTGAGTCCGGACACCAGGGTGTGCCCAGGATGATGCAACGATTCTGTAGACGATTTTATCAGTGTCACCACTAAGAAAAACATAATTAACCAGTTGTTCTTTTGTAGAAATTTGGAAAAGTCAACATAATTTTCTAAGAAAAGGAAAACAAAAAAAGAAAAATAATGAAAAAACATTATGACCACAACAACACACTGAAGACAATGGTAGAGTATTTGTCACCTGTTTCTGTAAATACGGCCAGCTCGACGTTTAAGCCCAATTTTGCGTACTGTTCAGCGAGCCAGGCTTGATAAATAGCCACTTCGTTTGTGAAAATACGTATGTATAGGCAATGAAAAGAATGAAGAAAGCATGAAATTAATATACATGTAGTTGACAGACCTCTCAGATACTACTACGGAATTTAAGACAACATAAAAACAAAACATAGGCCCAGCTAATGATAATAATTATGTTCGCACAGTTTATTAGTCCATATCTACATTATAAGTAATAATTATACAACGTCGGTAAAATAAAATTCTGATTTTGTTCCCATGCAGACTGGTACAGAAAACTTTCAATCAAGTGCAACCAACGGAATCAAAACTAAGCCAAACGTTTCATTTTCAATGACAAACTGCCAAATGAACAGACACACCTAACGGATGGCTCAATAAAAATGTTCCGTGAACAATAACCCTACTTGCTTCATTATGGTTTTGGGGACATTTTCATTTGACCACACTTAAGTTCACTCGACAAAAGGCGTAAGAGATAGGATATGTGGCCGGCATAACGCAGCCAAATACTCTCGACTCAAATCTTTGTCCACAATTACACGTTCCAGTAACACAATACCAAGGAACTGTTCGGCTCGTTGCTCCAACTCAAGAGACAGCTCTCTCCTCAACAAAGCAGTTACCATCAGAGCAGAGGTATGTATCACTGATACATCAGTTTTGAGGCTGATACCACTCAATGATTGAGTGAAGGTTATCAGTGATACATCAGTTTTGAGGCGATACCACTGAATGATTGAGTGAAGGAGTTATCACTGATACATCACTTTTGAGGCTGATACCACTGAATGATTGAGTGAAGGGGTTATCACTGATACACAACATCAGTTTTGAGGCCGATACCACTGAATGATTGAGTGAACGTTATCACTGATACATCAGTTTTGAGGCTGATACCACTGAATGACTGAGTGAGTGAAGGTTATCAGTGATACATCACGTTTGAGGCCGATACCACTGAATGATTGAGTGAAGGTTATCACTGATACATGATATATCATGTTGTGTGACAGGGAATATTTATCAAGAAATGAGAGGAGATGATATGAGGAAAGCCCCTAAAATTCACAGCCAAGCCTCTCCATGCACAGCTTAGATGGGATATCTTACATGCTCGTGGAGCATAATATGTACTAGTAAATTATACACAGAGTGCCCAAAAAGAACTTCAAACACTATTTCACAGAAATCAATCAATGTTCTTTAATATAAGATGAAGATTGGACTAAGCCCAGGAGCTACGAGTAAATTAAGTATGTTAAAAGTATAGCATTGCAATACAGAGAGCATGTTATGTGAAGCATTTGATATTTAAGATACTGATATTGAGTTCAGAACCATGAGCTCTGACTTGGCTCACTATAAGCTCTGTCGATAATATTGGGCGATTTGTTTGTAATGTAGGAGGAAACTAGAATGCCCAGAAGCCATATTCATAAAGCAACTTAAGTCTAGTGTGACACTTATCCTTTGTTCAACAAAAAAGATACGTATCACACTTTGACTTAAGTATGTTTATGAATATGGACCCTGAAGCCTACTCTGTCACTGTCGTCCTCTCACAAAAGATACCGTGTCCGACCAGGATTCGAACCCAGAACCTCAAAGGTGACAGGCGCTAGTCGTTTCCACTGCACCACTCTGACAGCCAAACATATGATAATAAGACCTGATAATGAAGACACTATTTGAAATTCTTATCAGGTCAGCAAAGTCATCAACTTTTTTTTGACTAGGGGGTATTATGACAGTATCCATATCTTTTGCAGAAAATCCTGTTAGTTTCATCTTGAATGTGATTTTCATGACTGAAAGACCTACCCGGTACCATTTTCCTATTTCTAACCTCTAGTAAACAAGTCCTTGTTATTCAATGACTAGCNAGGTTGAAGGCTTTACTACTAAAATGGCTGTCTCTGTGGGTTTAAAATACTTGTAGTTCTGGACAGCAAAAATATTTGAATGAACTGACAACCAAATGGTAATCACTTGTGACAAGCGCCTGCTCTTGGTGGAGCAAGTCACTAACGGGATTTTTCACCACAGGCAAATGGTTGGCTAGAAGCCATGTGTCTCAACTTTTGAGGAAATTTGCAACGGAAATGATAAAGAATGAAGAAGTTTTCTCAAAATGAGTTCTTCCAATCCATCAATTCGTGGATTAAATATGTCTGCGTGCGCTTGATCATGATGCTCAAGCTAAAAATGTGGCAATGGGTCATCTGAATAAAGATTAGCAAATGCTTTTACTTGATTTGTACAGCATTGCCTAGTGCATTTGTATTGCAAAAATCAAGTACACGCATTTACTAGTCTTTTTTCATATGACCCAATGAGTGGGTCGAGAAATCACAGAAATGACTACAAAAAAAGTAATTCGTGATTATCTCCAGTCAATATCACATTTTGCTGCGGAATACTTGACGAACAATAAGAAGCAATGTGAAGTCTCACACACCTGAAGATATTTTTACACTTTTAATGTCCTCAACAAGCAGGACAGACGCACAGATTGATTACACAGTGAACTTTTTAATCTCGAATAAGAGGTATAATCCATACAAAGTTTTAGCTTCAGTTTTCAAGGATGTGTAGAAAATTTGCTCTTACAACATGGAACTGCGCGAGAAATCGTACGAAGTAGGCCTTAAGCAGCATATAAATTTCAATAAGATCGATGATGAAATCTTCAGGTTCTCGAAATAGCCAAGACTGAAGATTGTATTTCAAAGGATACACACAGATCTGTAACAAAGCAATTCCTGTTGTCAGCATTATAAAAAGAGAGATTTGACCATATGAATTCCTAAATGATTACTTTTTGTTTAAGAACTGCTTACCGAGTAAACATTTTGGCTAGGATAAAACTTGACGACCACACCGTTTACATAGGTGCAATAAAGAACGCAGAATTACCGGTACTTGGATTAAATTTGATATTATGCATCAGGAAGGGGGGGGGGGGCGAAGGGCTGGGGTAGTATGTAATCCTACCATTACATGAATTCAAACAAGACATCCTACATTGTATATTCTACTAACTTCTAGAGCCAACAGACCCTTTAGAAGAGATCAGCTGTAACAAGTTTGACGAGATTTATGGTGGGCAGAAATATGAAAATATAGTCGAATGTGATGACGAAGGTTCGATTAGGATCAACTTCAGCAGGTAATGGGAATCTGAGACCAATGTAGAAACAGAATAGCTGCCCTACCAGTGACGAAAGAGACCTGCCTGAAGCAACATGGCAACCTTATCAATGTCCCCGGGGCCTATATTCTGCAGTTCGGGCTGGTAAGCCCTGGATACACAATTCAAATCGAGCTACATGATTGTGGTTGATGTGTGAACCAACCTAAAAGATGGCAACGGGCAACTTTCAAGATACTTGAAATTAGGGAGATTGTGTTCCAGGGTCGCAGACGAAGAGAAACGAGGTTGATGGAGGCGGAGGATCCTGGGAATGTGGTTGGTAACTTGGTACATGTTTCATTTCACAGATATTGAAAATGACGAGAATTCATGCCGCGCATATATAAATGCCGCATGCTAATGATTGATTGTGTCATTTAATTCATTGAAAGATCGTGGTCAATCGCATTACAACACAAGTTCTGTACAGTATAACACCAGTAAATTGGTCCATCAATTAAACACACTGGTCGTCTATCACTCTAATAAGTTACATGTAATACAATCCGCCTTTGTTTGACTTCAGTATGACATCACAGTGGTCAAACCATTCCCATATCAGACAGCAATCTGTAAAAGAAATGAAACGAAATGAGAGTTTGTAATTAGTAGGCCATTACAGAACTCCCCTGGTAAGTTGGTGAGATATTGGTGGACAACTACCAGTATAGGCCTACTTGATTCTGTTGCACAATTAATCATCAAAGGAATCAAACCACGACTCCTTTATGCTTTTATATGATCTGTCCTCCATCTACATGTATGTACATCCATGGCTTTGTACATTCCCAAGCTTAGATATTCCGATTGATGAACCAGCTGCAGCTAAATGTTGACGAGGACATCTGATGGTATGAGAAAGAACTGATTAACTTGGGAAAGTACAAGGTCTGACATGTCTGAGAAAATTGAGAGCTAATGGGCGAGACTAACTTTCCTCTCCCGTCATCGATACTCTTTCTACTTACAATCATCTCATCTTCCAATTCCGTCTGTGGTGGTAATGATGCACAGTAACGGACGTCCCTATCACAGTCAGACTGTAAACCTTGTATAGTGCGCAGTTGGTCGCTATGATGTGGATTATGGTGACTTGTGAAGTAATCTACAAAGACAAATACATAGCGGAAATTGACAGCGATTTCAATGTCATTAGAAAGGCCTCTTTTGTACCATTCTCCCATAGCAGGGCTTTAGTCTCGCTCCCTTTCATACATGGATGAAGAGGAGCGAGGTAAAAATCCTTGCTGTGGGAGGATGCTTTTGTACCAATGAAGGCCTAGAAAATTATCAAATGACTTAATAAGAAGCTACAACCAGGAAGAAATGGAAAGGGTGTTTAAAAGATGCATTAACACTACTAACCTGAATGCATAATATCCTGAGATAAAACTTTAGCCAATGATATCCGAACATTAGGGATTGGGTCATTACCCATCGCCAGGAGACTAGGAAGAAAATCGTATGAAAATTTGCTCTC
>NMRB01000152.1:406532-438757 GCA_002633025.1 Notospermus geniculatus
GCTGGGGTAGTATGTAATCCTACCATTACATGAATTCAAACAAGACATTCTACATTGTATATTCTACTAACTTCTAGAGCCAACAGACCCTTTAGAAGAGATCAGCTGTAACAAGTTTGACGAGATTTATGGTGGGCAGAAATATGAAAATATAGTCGAATGTGATTACGAACAACCTCAGTACGTAATGGGGATCTGAGACCAATGTAGAAACAGAATACCTGCCCCACCGGTGACGAAAGAGACCTGCCTGAAGCAACATGGCAACCTTGTCAATGTCCCCAGGGCCTAAATTCTGCAGTTCGGGCTGGTAAGCCCTGGATACACAATTCAAATCTAGCTACATGATTGGTCGATGCGTGAACCAATCTAGAAGATGGCAACGAGCCTAATTTCAAGATACTTGAAATAGGGGAGGTTGTGTTCCAGGGTCGCAGACGAAGAGAAACGAGGTTGATGGAGGTGGAGGATCCTGGGAATGTGGTTGGCAACATGGTACTTGTTTCATTTCACAGATATTGAAAATGATGAGAATTCATGCCGCGCACAATTAAATGCCGCATGCTAATGATTGATTGTGTCATTTAATTCATTGAAAGATCGTGGTCAATCGCATTACAACACAAGTTCTGTACAGTATAACACCAGTAAATTGGTCCATCAATTAAACACACTGGTCGTCTATCACTCTAATAAGTTACATGTAATACAATCCGCCTTTGTTTGACTTCAGTATGACATCACAGTGGTCAAACCATTCCCATATCAGACAGCAATCTGTAAAAGAGATGAAACAAAACGAAAGTTTGTAATTAGTCGGCCATTACAGAACTCGCCTGATAAGTTGGTAAGATATTGGGGGGCAACTACGAGTAGGCCTACTTGATTCTGTCGCACAATTGATCGTTAAAGGAATCAAACCACGACTCCTTTATACTTTTATACGATCTGTCCTCCATCTTCATGTATGTACATCCATGGCTTTGTACATTCCCAAGCTTAGATATTCCGATTGACGAACCAGCTACAGCTAAATGTTGACGAGGACATCTGATGGTATGATAAAGAACTGATTAACTTGGGATAGTATAAGTGGGCACGGTCCAAGAAAGTTGAGAGCTAATGGGTGAGACTAAAGGCGCTGCTCCACGTGACAGTTTTGTATCGAAAGTTTGCTGTCAGAAAGTCAATTATTGCTGTCAGACAGCAATAACTGCTGTCATACAGTCACTAGATGATCAACTTCCACGGGATAGTCTTTGGATAGTTGCTATCCGACAGCAAACTTTCGACATAAAACTGTCACGTGGAGCAGCGCCTTACCTTTCCTCTCCTGCCATTAATACTCTTTCTACTTACAATCATCTCATCTTCCAATTCCGTCTGCGGTGGTAATGATGCGCAGTAACGGACGTCCCTATCACAGTCAGACTGTAAACCTTGTATAGTGCGGAGTTGGTCGCTATGATGTGGATTATGGTGACTTGTGAAGTAATCTACAAAGACAAATACATAGGGGAAATTGACAAAGGTTTCAATGTCATTAGAAAGGCCTCTTTTGTACCATTCTCCCATAGCAGGCTTTAGTCTCGCTCCCTTTCATACACTCCCACACAAAGTGTGAGTGGATGAGGAGGAGCGAGGTAAAAACCCCTGCTGTGGGAGGATGCTTTTGTACCAATGAAGGCCTAGAAAATTATCAAATGACCGAATAAGAAGCTACAACGAGGAAGAAATTGAAAGAGTGTTTAAAAGATGCATGAACACTACTAACCTGAATGCATAATATCCT
The DNA here is from genome assembly GCA_002633025.1 of Notospermus geniculatus. Lineage (NCBI taxonomy): Eukaryota > Metazoa > Nemertea > Pilidiophora > Heteronemertea > Lineidae > Notospermus > Notospermus geniculatus. The sequence continues at coordinate 408,325 of NMRB01000152.1, forward strand.
GAGATAAAACTTTAGCCAATGATATCCGAACATTAGGGATTGGGTCATTACCCATCGCCAGGAGACTAGGAAGAAAGTCATATGAAAATTTGCTCTCATCGTAACCACCCTGTAGGATGAAGTGACACAACTGGCAGAACCTGAAAGAGAGAGACAATTGGTTACTTTGAGGATCGCACGGCCATTGCATTGACCACAGAACAGGAACACCATCTGATGACACAACTTACAAGTTGGAGCCAATACTCACGTCTGTCTACCATACCACTTGGCGCTTTGAGCAAACTTATCGATAAGGTCATTGACAAGACCCTGAAGATATTTTTCATCGTCGTGCTCGCTGAACTTCCGCAATAGTACACTGATCTGAAACAGTAGAAATCAGTCAATACGTCAGTATGTGGTTTTAAAACATGGAGGGTTCACCTTGGGTACATTTAGGACACGCCATAGCTAGCTTTTTGTCCAGCGGGGGAGGATGACTCTCTTTTTTGCTATTTCGCAACCTTTGTCATTTTTCAGCCAAAATCTGCATGAAAACACATTTTTCAGCAACATCGAGGGGTGGGGTTGCTGGACCCCAATTTATCATTCTGACATCTGAATTGAGGACACCTCTCAATTAAGAATCCTACATGGCAGTCCCAGAGGTTTCCCAAACAGAGAGGTTCCAGTGTACAAGCATTAACACGGGACTTACCAGTCTGAAGGCACACTGCCGGACCTCGGAGACTTTATCAGCAGCCAACTTGAGTGAAACTGGTAGAAGATACTCGCTAAGATCTGCCACGCCATAAAGGTCACACAGCAGAATAAGTTGCTCCCCTAAATCCATCCTATAACGCCAGTTCCTGCTGTTGTCTGTCGTCATAATGTCATTAAGACGAAGTAAGTATTCTTTCCTATAGAAAGGTTGGAGAAGCTGAAAGATGAATGGAGAAACGTGAATCTGCAAGCCTCGCCTATCACATGAAGCATGGGCCTGGCTGGGGATAGTACCCGCAACATCAGCAGTGACAGGTGTCAATGTTTCCATTGCACCACTCCGACACCGCAGACTCAAAAGGTGTTCCCTCACTTTTCCTAAACCCATTTTGCCTACTCTACTCCTATTCTACCTACTTCCCATTTCACCTACTCCTATTCTACCTACTTTCATTTTGCCTACTCCCTTTTTCATCTACTCCCATTCTGCCTACTTCCCATTTTGCCTACGTCCTATTTCACCTATTCCAAGTATGCCTACTTCCCATTTCACCTACTAGGAAAGAAAGACTAAACAAGAATATGGCGATGAATATCACTTTATTTTATTACATTGTCACTGTACAGTAAACATTCGGCAAATAACATGACTACAAAATGTGACCTTACTTTTGCATCAATCAAAGACAAGAAATCGTTTACAAACAACCTGGGACTCACCTTGACAAATTCAGCCAGATGTTTGACAACACCAATCTTCACCTCATCAAGGTCCTTGATGAAGTCGTTATAGATCGGCACCAAATCTCGTGCTGTGATGTCTTCGCCAACAATCACTGCCAGCTCATGGATAGAGAAAGCCAAGGAACGGCGTACCTTCCACTGAAAGATATGGATTCATGAACAGGAAAGATGAATTTTATCATCTTAACTTTTGGAAACCAAACATGCTAAATTTAACTCACCAACCAACCCCCCCCCAAACTTTCAACATACGGCATCTTCTGTCAAAGTTTTCTCGCATCCTACGATATTGATTGGAAAATATTTGAAGAAAGGTTGTTCCTACCAACTACCTGGAGGATATTTCTTCAAATTCTTTCCAGTTCGTTTCCCCGGCTTTTCGAAAATTTCAAAAGTTACTGTCTACTCTAAAATGGGGACAGATGAGTTGATATCAGACTTTCCAGTGGATCGCCAAATTCACAAAGTTACCAAGGAAACAATCTTTCTCTCACTTTCTGCTGACACCTATCTTTAAACAACTTTACAATATATCTGATCTCGTGCACAGCTGCACTCATACATGTAGTCCAGGAACCCTGCAAAACTGACCTTGAGAAAATACACTACATACCTGCATATCAGCAGCCAAATTTCTATACAGCTCCCTCAAACAAGGCCAGTATTCTCGACCCAAGGTGTAGGCGACTGCAGGGAAACTGAACGCACAGTGTCTGGCTATCTCAGTGTCAACAGTCTGGGCACGTGCTGGGTCAGTCATACTAAGGTAATGCTCAAGGAGAGACTGAGGAATGATGTCTTGCAATGTCTGAGTGCTCGTGTCGTCCTCCGACATGATCTCTTGGATGCTTGTGTCTGGAGTACAAGGAACGTCACTGTCAATATACCCTAAACTGCTGCCGCTCACGTTGATATCTGAAAGTGATAACCGTGCTGACAAACTGATGAATGATTCGCTGAGGTTAGTAGCATTGTAAGCGGTTATACAAGCAATCAATATGAACAATTCGATCATTTTCATCTATAAGCTTCTGAAAAAAATCTCCCGAAAGCATACATGTATAACCCAGCCATGACATATAGAATCTTCAGGCCGCTTTTCAAGCAATCTACATGAATGTGAAAAACTGTGTTGGATTAAAAGCTTTGACCAAATGCCCTCACAATCACACCCAACACTACATCAGACCAACACATACCAAGAATGACTAGCCTCGGTAGTAACATGCAATTTTTCACATCACAACATCATTCACAAACTCGTCACTACGACAAGTTACAAACCCCATCTCGTCTCACCTTGTACAACACCATCCACAATGGTCAGCGTCGTTTCAGAGAGCTGATGCCCAAGAACGTGGGTGCTGCCTATATGTGTCACCATCTCTTCTGTGGTGTCAGTAACCGTACTGACACTCGCCGTGTGAATCTGCACCGGTTCGGCACTATCTTCACCACGTGCTGGTTTCTCGGGCACGACTAAGGCACTGTGTTCCGTATCAACATGAGTATCTTTCAGACCAACAGTAATAGCTTTGATATCTTCTTGCAGTTTTCGAGTGCTCAGCGTACCGTCGTCCACAGACACGTTCATCTCAGTAGAATAGACTTGATGCGTGCGTTGATCCGTCGCGGTCGCTTTCACAGTGATATTTCTCGGCTTGCCATCAACAACGTCAAAATCTAAATCTATCGAAGGTAAAGGAGTCCGCCAAAATTGAAAAGAATTAAAGTCCCCAGCATTGTCTAGATGAATACGGACACGGCCCTCGCCGAGAGACTGACTACTAACATTAGACTGCACCGACGACTCAGTTTCCGAGCGTTCCTGCCGCTTGCGCATCTCCTTAGCCGTTTCGATATCTTCTCGTGTCACCTCTAACTTCCTGGCTTGCTCCTCATCCCAACCCTTCTCTGCAGCATCCAAACCCTCATCTAAAGATGCACCTCGCCCCAACTCCCCCTCCTTCACAACAGACCTCGACTTATTTTCATCAGATTCCTTAGCAACTTCTTCCAACACGTCCTTATTTTCTAAAGCCTTATCGATATCACTATTATTAGAATTATTTGTGGAACTTTGCGATAAACAATCTTTACTTGGGGATGAATTTCCCGATATACTAGATTCTGACGCTTCGCAGCTATCACACTTTTTCGTCGGACTATCACTTCGAAGTTCATTATTTCCATCACCATTAGCACCAGGGAGTATCACATTAAGTATCGTCTTCTGCTCCGAAGAAGACGGTGAACTTGCCCCACTTTCAACGTCCATGTCCTCGATTTGACGACTGTCTGAAGCAGACGTGTTGCGTTCCTGTTGCGTTTCTTCCTCTGCCGTATCACAGTTATTCGAGTGAGCAGATAAACTTCTTTGACTGGAATGTCCCGGGTCGCTGTCGTCATCCGACGAGGAGCTGTCGCTCCTGAATCCCGGATGTCGAAGCCTGTCAACAACAAGTCAATGATTCAGTTTTCATCAATACAGTTTATCAGATCAGGGTTCAAAGTTCATGACCATTTGATCTAAAATGGGACCTGGATTTTGCTCTGAGCGACGAAAAAATGATGATCTAATGCATTTTGTATTGTGTGCGACTTGATTTTTTGGCCTGTTCGACCAAAATCTGGTTTTTCAGAATATGAACTCTGATCCCTGCAGATGAACCGAGATTCACCAAAACTGCAGATGTAAGGTCAGAGAGGTCTGGCATTGTCGGGGTCCAGCTTCTCCTGCCTGTTGGTGATGGTCGGCATTGCTGAGCACACAGCAGGCTGTTGATATCTTCAAATCGCAGTCCAGACACTGACGTTTTTGATGTGGGAATGTTGGAGGAGCTAGATTCCAGTGGCAAAGCCAGCAGGTCTCTGTGACCTTACAACTGTGATGGTGTATTACAAAATCAGCCTAAGTTTCATTTAAAAACTTCTATATAGTATATAGACAAAGTTTTTAAATGGATACGTACAACACATCTTCACACCTGAGCAAAAAGCAAAATGCACAATGTACAGAAAATTAGATTTTGAGGAGAAAATTTCAGAAACAAAGAGCTACTTTGACAATGGGAAGCAATGATCCTACCTTGCATCTGGAAATTTGTAACATAACATGCCATCCTCGTCGAAGAATAGACCCGTCACACCAGGGTCTGCGAATGTTGAAATGAATGGACCCAGAGCTTCAAACGCCGCCACTCGAACCTGTACAAAAGAAGCTCTATTATTATTTTCTTCCTCACTGAGATACAAAATTAACAGAACAGACAGATCCTGCTCAGAGCCGCAATGACACTTATGATTTTATGGCCTACAAGACAAAATGAAACAACATTTTGGAGATCTATGCAGGTTTTTACTGCTTGGAAGTCGAATTCAGAGAAAACGGTACCACAACTTACCCATCTAGACTGATCACAGAGCAGATTGATGAACTGTTGAGCGAGCTGCGACCTCCTGACATCCGTGGAACATGAACATGACACTGCCATGAAGCATTCGGCACATGCTTTCCTGACACCCCACACGCCATCCTCGCACAGGTAGAAAAATTTGGACAACTGAAATGTGTCATAATAGAACCAACACATATCTAAATGCTGGTACAATCTTTATCTTCTATACACTAAAACTTCTGATGTTCCCATCCATCCAAAAGTCCGGTCAATTAAAAACTTAGGAAAAGGTCAGCGACTATCAAAAAGAACTGTCACTTTTACTTACCAAGTGTTCTTCTGTTGCATCCGGACCAACCACAGTACACATGTCTCCAAAATTCCCAGCACATACCTGGAAGGAAACCCACAGAGATTAGAGGACAAATCAACAACTGGACTTGTATCGTTGTCTCAGAATAAAGGAACTCCCCATCAAATACAAATGGTGCATGCTTTAACTGCTGAAGTTACACTACAGTTGGTAGAAAATAATGACTAGTTACACTACAGTTGGTACTCTGTACTTACTTTTCTTACATGGAACAAAGCATCTGTACATAATGCCATGAACTGCGGTAGGAAGATCCTCTCAGTAATACCTTTGCCTATATGTGGTGCCATTTTGCTCATCAACTAAAATGGAGAGAAAAACATCAGAGGCGCGCATAAATTAGAATGTGGTGCAAGTTTTACAACGATGTTTTAAACCTAGATTTCGTTATAGAGGCAAAATCCCCTTGTTAGATGATCAGAATCCAGGATTCAGTATCTTGCATTTTCGCACTAAAATATTGGGAGGCCTACATGTATGTCGTCCAAGGCACAGAGGCTTATCTACATTAGAAGGGAGGTGTAACCAGGCAGGCTAAATGAGAAATCGACTATTCTGGGTTAGGGGTCCGGCAGCAGGAAGGTTTGAGTGAACACATTCAAGTCACCAAAGCAGACTGTGATATGAGCGATATAAAACACACCACAGTCACTTTGGTGGCTCGATGGTCACGTAGGAGAAGAGCAAGGTGTGGAGATCAGAGCTGGGATGGCCGACTGGAGAGTTGATCATAGGCGGGAAGTGCACGGGATTAGTCCTATTGTGGCGCAGTGGAAAATGGGCGAGGATTTGCAAATGCATGGTATGTAAACTAACAATCTTGCACTAAAGCAATTCGATTCAATTCAATCAAAATCACTGTTTTCCTGTCTCACTCAATTGCACCCAACATTGTGCAGTGCCAGGTAAACATCGAGTAGAGTAGTCTATTTTTTTTATTTCGGAAATGGGAGCCTGCATGTCATCAGACACATTATGGCCACCTAAAAGTCACGAACCTAACTAGGCCTCCACAAATTTCCGTGACCTTCCACAGCAAAACCAGTTGCATGTCGCTCTTAGCTTGGCAGGTTGACCAAATCTTTGTCAGTTTCAATATTGTCTGTGTATATGAAATCTGAAATAATTCCATTCTCTCCTGGTGTCATCTTAGTTCGTTGAGGCTCACCTTCTGAGTGCCATGCGACTGTTTTTGCCAGAGTGGATCACATTTCCATTTGGTTGGTACACGTTATCGTACAGCCCTATCCCTAAAAGCCCTACTCTTATCTTACAGTTACACATCTGGTGAATGGGCCATCCTCACGATCACATCCATATCCCCACAATGACAGGCTTTGAAATTCACAGAGCCACTGAAGGCAGAATTGCTGTCACATCCTTTCCTTCTGCCTTGGTGCTTCTCCTTTTTTCACCAAACAAGCAATAGTGCCCTTTCTTGCAAAATTTCCTGTGTCCCTCTGGCAATAAAGCATTGAGTACCGATACTAATGCTTGGACCTGTCAAAAGCTGAGGCAAACGTCACAAACACTTGTCCTTGCATCCGTTCACTGTAACTGGAGAACTTTTCCATCCCTTGATAGATGATAGCGAACTTCGTTTCTTCAAGTTGATTATCTTCATGGTTTCAATAAGTGTGAGTGGTCAGTCAATCATGGAACTTGCCTTACGCAATGAAAGCGACAACACCCACAAAGCTCGTCAAAGCTGGCTGTGATATGATTTTGAACAACACATCACAGCCACTTTGACTGCTCTGGGGGCATCCAACTTCATGAACAAGTTTCGCCACACACCATCATCAGTCCAACTTCTTCAAATTTGAATACCAGAACTCATCGTGAGACGACAAAGTAATTCATTCGAGAAATGAGATTGAGAATAACAGGCACTGAAATTCCCTGAAAGCAGAGTAAAATATCCCACAGGTATCAAACGTCAACCCCCTCCATCTTCCCCTGATAAGCATTCCCATGATTCCTATTTAATTACTCCTACTTTCGCGCTAGTTCAAAGGGCGAAGTGACCGTAGGCCTTGATATGTCAAGATGCCCCCTCAAAAACATAAGTGTCATTTTTCAAATGATTTCAGTGACATTTCTAGTCACTTCAATCTTCCCTTATTTCAAAAACTAGGCAATACCCGTTTAGTGGCGGAACTGCTAAATTCATGCGACATTAGGAGCGCTTGGTGGAGGTAATTAGTGAGGTTAAGATCTGGTCCGACTCCCACTCCCGTTCCGACTCCGAGGGGCCAAATGTTAGGATTTTTCAAGTCCATGAGTCGGAGATGAATTTACCACCCAGGCGGGTTCTGCTTGTTCTCCTAGAATGAGTAAACATCATTGCTTTGGAAAACCTGTTGTATTTGATGACGTAGTTCCCAAAAAGGAATCCTCTGGAGTGGGAATCGAGACTCAGAACGTAATCTGAACCTCCCTAATGACGTCATCCCCGTTCGAGTGGCGTAATGACGTCATTCCGCCGCACATGACGTTGCCGACGTCACGGATGACGCGATGGCAATCTCGGTGACGTCATGACGTCAAAAGGCCTGAACACCATTGTTATTTTCGTTAATATCTTAATATTTCGAAAACTATAAGTGATATCAAGAATCGGGCTTCGTAAGGACACTCCCCAGGCCCGTCTGCACTTGCATACCAAGTTTGGCGGCGATCCGTTCATTAGTCTCGGAGAAAATCGCGAACAAACAAACAAACAAACTCTTGTCAAATTTTAGTAGGATTTCTCCAAATTCATGGAAATGCCAGAAAATTCTCATTCAAATCCACTCCCTTGGGAAGTGCTGAAACCACCCAGGGTAGACTACGAGTGTTGAATCACAGAGATGGTAAGCTCATCAAAGCTGGCTGTGATATGACCTTAACACAGCACATGACAACCACTTTGACGGCCAACCAACCCTCAAATACTCATTCTCTCAACTTATACTCATTTTAACCTTCCCTAACTCATTGATTAGCACTTGTCTACAACCAGCCAAGTCAAACAAGAGTAGAAGAATGTACATTACATGTAGACAAAACCTACACTCTGTACTGTGTGAATTTTTCACTGTTCCTGACTAATTTTATATTGCAGATAATTACCCAGTAATAGAACCGATGCCACAAATTACCAAACTGGGCCTTGACCTACATGTATATGCAGCACCAGACCCATGATCTAAATCAGAAACTGGCAACATCATTTGCGTGCAGACCAGAGTCACGGCTACATACATGGTGCATATTTTACGAGTGGCATTGTTTTTAGAGGTCTAGGCCTACATGTACTTCAACTACTTAAAGATTTAACCAACAATCCCTAAAAGTACAGGGTGAATGCAGATTCCCACAATGATACGTTCTGTAACCTTCGAAATGTTACATAGAACAGAGTCCACAAGTTGCAAGCACAGTGTGGAAAGAAAATCACCGCTGCTGTCGAGAATTTGACAGAAACGTCACCTGCTTGATGTGAAAATGCAGACAAAGCTCATCAAAGCTGGCTGTGATACAGTTACCAAATTCACTATTTCACCACCACTTTGACGGCTCTGTCAAGCATATCATCAGTAGACTATCCTCCATGTCATGACTGTCATTATTTAGCATGTCTATATAACTCTCTAAACTTGCAAAAACCCAGAGTAGAATCCATCCTACTGCTGGCACAACTGACAACCAACCTCTAATCCAAGCAGGCTGTGATATGATACCAAATCAACACGTCACAGCCACTTGAATCGAAGGCAGATGCCAAACTTTCATTGTACACTTCTCCCTGACCGAACGAGACAGGCCATGATGACGACACCACCCTCTTCTATTCTACTTGGCCGTCAATGCCAATGGTTGACGAAAACCTTGCACCCTCCTTGAAGGTCTGAACTAATTCTTCATGAAGTCTTTCACTACTCAAAACAGATAGGAAACATTCCTATGAAATGACAAATCCTCACCATTGACTGTCAACGGAATGAGTTGAGTGGTAGATCACTACTCCTAGTAAAATATATGTAAAATCAAAATTCCCTGCAAGGGATGCAAAAAGTATTCTTTCACCAGAGAGATTGTGTCCTCGGTCTACACCTGGCTCATAGAAGTGCAGCCTACATGTAGATGGCAAAATCGACAAGGTGGGAGATGTGCTTCTCCAAAGACAGGACTCATTTCACTCGCACCGGGCTCATCAAAGCTGGCTGTGATAGGTTAAAACAATGACTATGACGTCCAGCATTGAAGGCCAGGAAGGAGCTTGTTTCAGTCAGCCCGCCTAAATAATGCACATAGAAATACCTTTGAGTAGGCCTGCAACTTTTTAAAGAAAACTTAAGATTCTTCTGGGATTTTGACTTGAAAGTGCCCGAAGAAGACCCTGGTGTGGGGTCGAAAATTTGCAAATATATCGAAGACAACTTGTATTTTATTATTTCACATAGCGTGTCGGTTTTTGTGCTTTATTTTGTCAAATTGAAGATAAAAGTTTGCTAACAATAGTCAGATCTCACCATAATTTAACACCCGCCATGACAATGGCATTGGGACACGTATGCAGAAGAATCAACGAGCCACTTCTCGCAAAAGACACAGTAGTGAGGTGATATCAATGCAACATCTCACTACCCATGTCTTTCACAAGACATAGCCATATTAACACGTCTTCAGTTGGTTCCGAGTATTTTTACTAAATGATATCAGGCCTTTCCGTTTGACGGGCGCGAAAATGCATGCGCTTCGCAAACAATAGGATTTCTATTGTTTGCGAGGCGCATGCATTTTCGCGCCCGTCAAACGGAAAGGCCTGTGATATCAACTGTGAAACCTTAGCTGATCAGTTTTCTCTCACCTAGTTACAGTTTTCACCCAAAAAGCGACTGCAAACACAACACGTCCGTGTGAATGGCATGAAAATATCCTTTTTAAGAGGGCCATGTCAATTCCTAGTTTTTTTCAACAAGATAAATGAACGAGTGTTGAAAAGAAATGTCTAGGCAATTTATCATCATGAAATCAGTACACCAGCAATGCATGCCAGTCAATTTTTCTACCATCACTGACAGAATCACCTAAACTTAGAAGTATCACCATCAACTTCATTATATCTCCCTCCAGACATTGTTACATGGACGTTGATACATGACTTTATTATATATCTACTTGACAAGAACACGTCGTCCCATAAAATGTACAAAATGTGTTAAGTTTCTACCACAGCGGGAGAAGGACAGTAGGTTTCAGGGAGAAAAATGTCAGCAGATCAGCAACCAGCTGCTACGATAGACAACCGAATGACAGAAAGAGAGATAACTTACTGCCACCGCCTCAGTGCGATAGATGTCTAAACTCTCAGGATTTGTCAGGTCAATTATCACAGGACAAACCTGCTCTTCTACATCAGCTGAAAAACAAAGATTTCATCATCAGCCTCAGAAATCACCAGTCAGCTGTGTGCGACACCTCAAGTCATTCACACTCATTAACTTCCACTTTTTGTGCAGTTTTCGTGGTGAGGATGAACCCTTACGGTGAGGAACGATTCAACCATCTCAGAAACACAAGATGTGGGGGGGGGCAGGCCTTGCCGTTTGACGGGCGCTAAAATGTGCATGTGCCTCGCAAACAATAGAAATTCTATTGTTTGCAAGGTGCATGCACATTTTAGCGCCTGTCAAACGGAAAGGCCTGGGGGCAATTCGGCTCAAGTCATAAGGTCCATATTATCACTGCAAATCTGCTGTCGAAATTCCTTTTATTTCGCAGAGGTAGTAATCCAACTATCCTTACCTTTCTCCACTAGTTCTTGTTCCAGTAAAACTAAAAGTGCAGCCTGACTTGTTTTACGGACCTAAAAAAGCAAAAAAGAACAGTATAACAAAACAGACTGGCAAGGTTTCGTTGCCCTAGTTCAGGCAGGAAAAAATATACAACGGAATTTTGCACACCTCATTAAAATCTTCGTTCCCTCACCTGATTGTTAGTATCTGTGAGATATCTGACGACCATTGGCAAGAGGTAATTAGGTATTGGATCACGGAAGAGGTCGCGTGTTTCTTGACAATACATGGCTATGTGTGGCACTTGTTCCATCAACTCGGAGCGAACGTTTGCATCTGAAAAGGTGAAAATTAGGACTGGTCATTTAGACAAGCGAGTAGATGAGATGGACAATCATCTAATTTCGTTAATTTTTATGTATGTAATTCACAAACAAAAAGAGAGACTGAGGCAAACTGAGGTAGGTACAACACTCCCTCACCCCAAGATGGGGGTTTTCAATCTCTTGACGTAGCAGAGCAGAGGTTCACATAACAACAGCACTTACCTGGATCCTCAGAGAGCCTGGACATGGCTTTTAGGGCACCAGTACACTCTTCCTCATCATCCCCACATGCACGCACCGTATCAAGAAGAGTGCGTGCCGCCATTTGACTGAAATTTTAAAACAGGGCTAAATCTACCAAGAACTCCTTGCTTTTTAAAACATTTTTACATAGCACAATGGTGCTCTATAGTATAGATATACATGTAGGACATGACGTAACACAGCATCATAGTATATGGTACCAGTGTCTATCATCTGATCAGTATAAGGTATCAATGAGAAAAAAAATGATCAGAAGGAACACCAACTCAAATAACACATGCTGAAGAAACTCAACAGTCACGAATCTCAAATATCACTGGCAGTGATATTTCGAAACAGTAGGCTTACACGTTGAACTTACCGACTGAATGCATTATCAACCTGAATATATTTCTCAAGTCGCTGGAGAGGACTAAGGTTGTCATCTTGAGAATCATAATCAGCACTGACCATTCCGTCTTCCCCGTCTGCATTTAAGAAAGTTGAAAACTTGAATTAAAATATCATTAGTCAAAATTCATTAATTCAATTCATTTTTATGTTTGGCCTATTTCTTAGCTACAAAAAAGACTACAGCAAACTTCAAAGTACCCCTGGTGTCAAAAACTACATTTTTTCTGAACAAATGTAGCTATGATGCTGGAAAACATGACTACCGGTAAAAGGCTACATGGACTGATCAAGAGAACACCCACAATGACTGCCTGCTATTCAAAATGTACCCACACTAGTCATATTTCCTGCAGAAAATCTGCTCTAATCAGAATACCAGTATTAGTAAAGAAATTCCACAATTCCTGAAAATCACACAATATCATGTTGATAAACAACCATTCCACAGAGTTTGAACTCTGACCTCATTCTTAGGATTCCTTATTGATGTTAAGACAAGTACATGTACAAGGTCGCCCTACTTACTCCCAAGTGCAATGCAACAGCCAAATATACGACAGGAATTTTTTTTAGCACACTGACAGTGATAAACTGCACCGCTAGCACAAACGCCATCTCCACACAAAGCCTTTGTCCATAAAATCAATAGAATTTTGCACAAAATTTTTCAAAAACCATTAGCGATGCTCACACCACATCGACACACAAAAGAAACACACACAAAAGATTCAATTGTTGAATCAAGTAGGGCCTAATTCATCACAAACGTATCCCCGCCTCTGACATAAATTATTTTCAAGAATTACGATGAGTTCTTTGTCTGCAGTGCTGCCATTAATGTTCGAGGCTTAGGAGCAAACTCAAGAAATAGGGCATCATTTTGGAGATGCACACACACCCCTGCTTTCCCTCCATCGCACACCGACCAACTCGTTCAAGGAATTCATTGACGATGAAATTAGTCACAAACAATGAATCACCACACACGCCAATGTCATCAATAATATGATCAATATAAACAAAATATTGCTGAAACCAACCTGGTTATAGTTTCATTAAAAACTTGTGGTTTCAAAGTCGATAAAAAATAGAATCATTAGACCTGTCAAAACGCTGGAGTAACGCTAAATGTGCAAACTCTTTGTGTGTGGCTTTGTCTGCAGCGCTCATTTTTGAGGTCAAGGGTCAAAATGAGGTCAGAGGAAATCCCATGTCACATGACCACAAGCATGCGAGTTGTATCCTGTACTGATTTTCAACCAACTACCCCCTCGTTTCAGCTGTAATACGCAGCATAGTGAACGATGTATCGCAAAGAATCATTTTGACGCCGTTCAAAGCTTTAACATGACCTAGAAAAAGCGTAAAAGGTGGCACTAAATGGGCACTTTCTGCGACATCAAAATTCGAAGTTCAGTTTCCGAGGAGGGAATATTGGCATGTTCGCAGTTCACAAACTAGGGGAGCTTGGAGGATGATTGGGGGGTTTTGAGAGAACCTACCTCCTTCTAGACCATCGTCAGGGTCGTCTTGAAATAAGTCTATATCTGCAATAAAGGAATATTCCAATTTAACACGATATTGGGGAAAATTTGAGTGAGAACTGCGAGGGAGTGAACACAGCTAGCTTACCCGCCATATTGGATAGCCACAAAGTTTGTAAGAACCGCTCTGATTGGCCAAGGCGTTAACAAACAAAGAGTTTCATTGGTGCATTGTTCAAATATTCCGATGAGTTCCGAAATTTATACGGAAACGGCCGAAATGCGAAAGTGGAGGCTGCGTGGTCTGAGTCCTTGGGTAAAACACTTCGTTTCTGCTTGCCTGAACATCTTCGTAAGACTTACTAGTTTCATAAAGCAATCAACACAAAGTTTTGTTTGGATTTTCTGATCTGGAAACCTTCTCCTGAAGAACATGGTTCGAAAGCAAAGGACACAGTGTCCATGAAATGAATCACAAAAATTATGACGCACCCCCTATGGGCGGTGCCCGCATTTAGGACCGTCCACATCCCCGCCAAACGTTGCCACCCATCGAAGATGTGTGTGTTTTATATTTGAGATGAACAGTTTAAGAGATTTATTTCTGCATGTTTGAGATTCATTTTTCCATGCAAATCCTCTCCTTCGCGGGGTTTCCCGGCCAAATTTCCAAAATTCAGTTTTACTAATTCGGGTTCTTGTCTTTGGTCGCACCTCGAGTTAGTTCCGCTATTTCCGTATTACAAGAAACTAGGCCTAAGTGATAAATCAGGAACTGTAATAAAAATGAATAAGGATGAACTGAAAGGGCCGCTAGAGGCAGCTCTCAATAGTCATTTTGATAGTACCAATATTAATAGTAAAATGCACATAGTCAACATTTGGACTCCAATTCATTGTTTCACAGTTAGGCCTACTGGCGCCACGTATGATGTACATGTAATTGCTGCACTAACAGTAGCCCAACAGCAACCTGCCTCCAGGGTCCCTTTAACATTTGAATATTTTTTTAAAGGGAGAAAGAAGCAGGAAATGTGAATATAGGCCTACCGTAAGGAAAAAGCATATCTGAAAGGAACACGAAAACGTCGCAGCTGCTATTTGCCGGAGCCGCCGACATTCCCGTTTGGCGGCGTTCCCTCGGGCAAACGACAGGTCTTGGGGGATTCCGTGTGTTGAAGCCAAAAATAGGTTATAGGCCTATTTCTCTTTGTCGAGTGAGTAGCTTGCGGAGGCCAATTTCTGAATTTAGTTTATGAAAAGTAACAAAGATGGCGCTGCACACGACGCTCAAAATCCGCGTGTGAAAATTGGAGGGGTGTTATTACGGTGGGTGGGAAAGGACATGGTCATTTTTTTTCTTCAAATTTTGATTCCCCGAGTTTATTTTTTTTATCTCGAGGCCCTGACTTTTTATCTCGGGGCCCTGACTTTTTATCTCGAGGCCCTGACTTTTATTTTTTTTCTTCAAATTTTGATTCCCCGAATTTATTTTTTATCTCGAGGCCAAAAAGTCAGGGCCTCGAGATAAAAAGTAANTTTATGGGTGTTAAACATTGTTAACACCGACCTTCAACACTTAGTAATAGTGTTAAAATGTCTTAACATTCTTTTTAACACTGATTTCTAGTGTTATCAGACAGTTAACACTACTTTTGGGTGTATGGTTAACACTACTTTTTTTACTGTGTAGTTTCTTGAGTGATATCACCACTTCAACCCGGACTCAGGTCAGAGTTAACTTCGGCAACGTTGGAATAAGTTGACGCGTGTCGTTTTTCTTACAAAACACGGATTAGACCCTACGTAAGCCTATATGATACCTTTTTACTCCAGCACGTAGAGGAACCCGTGATACCTGAGACTGTCTACGGAAAGAAACGGTGAGCAGTGTGTCCTTTGAGCGACAGTTTTTCGTCTTTTACTAATCGATCCCCGCCATCATAGACAACACCCACCACGTCTATTTCAGGTTTATCGCCGTGTCCTACTGTTCTTGTGGTTTCGATAATAGAATGTTGGGTAATGTTTATTGTTGTGGTGTTCAGATCAAGAGGGGGAGGGCGATGTGGTGGTAACCTACATACCAGGTGGAAGATAAATAATCCATTTTTTGGGGGCTACCCTTTTCTAGATTTATTTAACACGACGTTTCCACCAGTGTTCCCTGGTCGTTGTCAAGTATACAATTGGTGACAACGACCAGGGAACATTGGAGGAAACTCTTGAAAGAGTAGCCAAAATATTGGATTAGTTATTCGAAAACCTTTCTAAAATGCCATTCAAGCAGTTCAGGTGCAAGATCTCTTCAAACCAAACATGCCAAATTTGAAATTGGGTATTCGAAAAAGCTGGACAGTGGACAGTGGACAATCATGGACAGCGGACAGTGAATTGTACGCCCCTGGAGAATGTGCGTTCACGGTACAGCCGCAGTTCCCAACTAACTTCATGGGCGTAAGATCCTCTCATCTTCAGAGAGGGGGGCACAGAGGGGGGGCACGCTGCGAAAAATCGGGGTGCCGAAATGAAAGCATGCCAGTGCGCGCGAACAGCACTGCAGAATCGCGGGGTTGCTGGCGATAATAGGGAGTTTTCGCAAAGCGCCCGAAACGCCAACGCGAACGCCAAACCCATTGTTCGATGCCACGATGAGAGCACCGAACAAAAGGACAGATGTTCGCGTTGGCGTTTCGGGCGCTTTGCGAAAACTCCCTAGTTTTACCGGCTCAACCCCAAAGTTTTTACCTCAACCGCAAATTTTCATTTGCTCCGTCTTTTGTTTATGACCTATGACTTTTTTATTTCATAAACATGATAAAAGCGGAAGAAACTGGACTTTGTTCGCTCCTAAATCATAAAGTGAAATTGCACGACATTCATTTGACCGTTTTGGAATCATTGCGGTTAAAAGCAAACTCACATTCAGGAAGTCATATTTTATGATATAAAAAGAGCGAGGGACATGATGTTTTTGACAATATAGATCTATTTACATCGCACAGACGGGTCTTATACGCCTACACCGGAAATGTCGATTAGGCCCCTTTTATGTACGAAAGTGGTGGGCGTATCGAAGTTGGAGCCTAGGCCTATTGACAATCCACAATACACCGATTTCACATCTCACACGATCGCAGCGCCCCTGGTAGAATTTGCTGATGGTGATCCATCTGATGCTGCATGATTCCGTCTCCAAAAATGAGCGTTCAATAAGAAAATGGCCGCCAAAAAGCGGGCCAACGTCTCTCTCGCGTGTATCAAATGTGGGTCAAGATAGACTTGTTGATTTGGGTCATTGTTTTTGTGACTCGGTGCCTGTTACGACTTGAAAACTTCCCGTGGTACCAGTTTTGAGTATCGATTGAATTGGTGTTGTTAGCTCTTCCAAGTAAAACTCTCCAAGTCAATGCCATCGGGCCTATAGTGTTCCGTCCAAGGACCAATGTCTTCCTGTCAGACAGAGGAAGCAGCCCATCATAATGCCAACTAATGATTACTCAGGCAATTCGCCAAATAGGGCCGTTCCCATTTGAGCTCATTTGACGCAACACTGACGCAACCAGAATTGCTTTTTTCAGCAGGTAGGTTGTTTTGTACTGTCGTCTGCTACTTTCTGCGTACACAGTTTGGTCTTTTTTCGAATTGGTGATTTCCTCCATGTGGTTGCCGAGTTCCGTGTTTGCCTTGTGCTTGTGAAGTTTGCCTTGTCTCGGGTCCATTTGGCCCATATCCCACATCAATTCAGCATATGCTAATACTCCGTCCCTATTTCGCTCCCTCGGAAGGCGGTCCGCTCCTCCCATAGAGTTTTTCGCGCGATCGAGTTGGCTCTCACTGGGCAATTCATCATTGGTTCAATCTAGGCGCATAAAATATGTATTTATTATTGTATTAAACAGACGAAAATTGCTCAGACGTAGGCCTATTTGGCACAGCCTTATTTGAAATGGCAGAGTCACGAAACTTCGCCATCCGCTTGATGGCACAGCCATTTTCATGGCTGCGCCTCGTTGCTCTGCTTTAGGCCTATGTCTGCAGCAGCCGCGAATGTCGCAGCCAATTCGGCTACGGCCCAAATAAGGCTGTGCCAAATAAGTCTGAGCAATATTCCCCTGTATGCGCCTATGATTTTCTATGAGTTGCCGAAGCAGGCAAAGCGCCCCATACACGCGCAATATTATTGCACAATATGAGGATCAAAATGGGCAATAGGCCTATTATTGCCAATCTTTCTTCTACCCATCATGCCAGAAGCACATGCCTCTATTTTGGGCCCCATATTGTGCATTAATTGTGAATAAATTCACATGTGAGAAGAAATGGTCGGGGAGGCTGCAAGTGGAAAATGAAACGAAAGTTCCTTTAACGCCGACAGCAAACCGTTATCATGCTAATAAAACGAATTCATTGGAAATCAATAGGGAAAGTTCAGTCGGGGTGATTTTAATAGTCAGACCTGCACTCGATAGGCCCAATTATGAGATGTCCAAATGATTATTTAATTGACATTGACACGATAAGACTTTTCTATCGCTTACCCATGATAATGTTGTCTTGGCCTCTACACTTTAATCAACCACTGAATGACTATGTTACCTTTTCCCTGGGGGAATTGAGACAACTGGTGACGTCACGACGTCGTCTTGGAGGTCAGGGGAGGTCAAGGTGCAGCGGCGAAAAGGTGGCGGTATTCCTGTTAACCCCTCCCCGCAAAAATTTAAATTATAAATTACCTCGTCTTATACATTTTTGGTAGGCCTATCGCTTTAATCAAAACCTGTCAAACGTCAATTTATTACGAAACAGCGATACTGAGTTGTTGTTGCTCTCATGACGGCACGTGTATAAGATAATATTGTATATAATTATGTCAGATGTGAGGTGTGGCCATCCGCGCACATGACGCGCCATCTTCGGCGAACTTCGGAGAAATCCGGCCACGAAGATCTTCTCTTTGCTTCAGTCTAGGGCGCTTGCATCTCGTGATGTAGAGAAGCCTCAAGAATATCCTTGTGTTTCAACAGACTGTGACGTACTTTACTATGTTTAGAAACAATCAGTGATAAATTCAAGTGGCAATCTCAGTTGAGGTATTTCTCTTCAATCAAAGGAGTAAACTGAACGGACTGTATACATGGCCATTCAATCGCTAAAACCAATCACGGACTCTTCTTTCCAGGTGTTCGATGTCACCATGCCGCAGAGATCGAGCAATCCTGACGGCGTCGAGAGAGCAGGATACATCGACGTGAAATTCTGCGCGAAGAAAAAGGGCAAAAGGGTGAGTTATAAGTTATGCAACGGCTTGAAAATAAAAATACAGGAAGTTCACAGTTCTCTTGAATTTGTCTGAATCCATCAACATGTCTAAACCCAGTCTTTCCAAACATCTCTGAACCCCAAATGAAAAATGAATGAGGGAGGGTTTCGGTGGAGCAGTTGAGAACAATACTGTGAATTTCCTGTGGGGCCTATGTATTTTCCTCCCCTTCGACGTTCCTTTTTGTCCCTGTTAGTTCTCCCTGGTTTCGTTAAACTTTTTAGTGGTCTTTTCCAGGGGCGGATCCACGATTTCGGAAAAGAGGGGGCGCACTGTGCTAGAAACATTGAAATCTGCGGTGAATTTCAATGATTTGCTCCAAATTTCAGAATTTCACGGTCGATTTTACAGATTTGTTGGCCGAAAGGGGGCGTGTAGATCCGCGCCTGTTTTCAACCTTATAGCTTGACAACTTTTGAATGTTTCACCGATCGGATATTCTGTTGTAGTTGTGTTTTCGTCGTCGTCGTCGTTGTTGTTGTTCAGTAGCTTTATTAGGGAGTTTAAGAAATCAAACGATGAACGTCAACTTTACGACAACGTTATTTTTTGTACCGAAAATGCAATACATGTATATAATCTGGTGAATTGGCAGTAGGAAAAATAACGTTGTCGTAAAGTTAACGTTTATCGTTTAAGTTCTTAAACTCCCTATTATGAGAATTATACATGTATGCACATGAGACGTCCCAAAGGCCAACGTCGAACTATTTACTGGCCCTGATTTGCACATAAAAGCTATACAAAGTGCGTAATGATGAAAAAGAAGGTGGTATATTGATACCGATAATCCGTCTTTTATATGTACTTCACCATTGCTTAAATTAATCATGCACTTTGTTGGCGACAGGAAACGTTTAAACTATAAATAAAAAACGCAGTGCGTAATTAATTAATTAATAATTTGCTACAAGGAATTCGTGAGCGCGCCACCCATGTGCATGATCCGTGTTAAGTGTCTGTATTAAATGGCACTCTTTTCCACTTCCTTCCTGATAATATAAGTTACTAATGAACAATCCTCGTTGCTGCTATCCTTCATTTTAACTCCAAAACGCTCAGAGTGCATTGTGATAGGGTTCTTTCAGAGAAGTATGATGAAAATTCAAGTGTGTGATTCACAAATACCGTATTCTTTGAATAGGTACATGCAATGACACACAATGATGATTGGATTTTGCCATCATCATTTCTTAGGACCCGTTTCCACTACAGCGGACTCCGCTGCGGTTTGCGGCGACCGGTGCGGTTTTCACAGAGTTTTTGAAAACCGCTCCGCTGGCCGCAAGCTGTAGCGGAATCCGCTGTTGTGGAAACGGGCCTATATAGTGCTACGTCACCGCAACGGAGGGAGCCAGCGTTGGAACTGATGATGATTACCTCAAGAGTGTGATTCCAATGCAGACGCCTACATAGTTTTGTCTTCGTTATTGTGCCCTCTAGTTATGTCGTCCGGTGATGTCTTCAGGGTGGTCAGTTGATCCTGCCCCACACGAGACAACACCGGAACTGATGAGATATACCCTAAAGGCATCGATAATGACACGTATTCTATATTGGTTTACATATGACTGAATATGTCCGGAGCTTGTAAGAGGATGACAGGCGCACGAGAGACATGCAGTTCTGACGCACGGGACAAATTTAAGTCCTCGGGGTTTTAAATGTAGTAACAATTTTGAGGTTAAGATTCGACCAAAGAATGACGGGACAAGAATATAAAGTTGTTAAAGCCCCACAGTATTGAATTTTACGATATTTTCAAAAAAGTTAGGAGAGTGCACATAGAGGTCCCATAGCCTCGTGAAGGTCCCCAGAATGCTTGCCTGATACGCACTTCGCAGAATCAAGGCCTAGTTTTCAGCACGCATTGGAAAAAACTGCAGGGAGAGCTGTAATGTATTCTGACAGAGCATGTCGTGACGTCGTACGAGAATCGCGGCGATGATTTGCGTTTTTCACATTCAATACAGTGGGGCTTTAATAGAAGTTGTTTAGAATTGTAGGCCTATGAAATAGTCAGCGCCTCTTCTCGTTCTCGTTCTCCAGCCCTTGATGACGTAGTCAGCACCTCTTCTCGTTCTCTTGCCCTTGATGACGTAGTCAGCACCTCTTCTTATTCTCCAACCCTTGATGACGTAGTCAGCACCTCTTCTTGTTCTCGTTCTCCAACACCCCTTCTCGTTCTCGTTGTCACTCACGCCCTGCTTCGCGGAGCGAAAAAAGCCTGGATTCGCTTGAGCGTTTCATGCCGCATAGTGTACGATTTTCGCAAGAAAATGGACATTTTCAGTGGATCTGGCACGTATAAATACTGTGTGGTAACCATCCATTCTCTGCGAAAATCGTAAAAAACGCAGCTTAAAACGCCCATGTGGACCCAGACCTTCCGTAGAACGACGGGGACGAGGTTGAATAACGGGCGTGTCTTTATTTAGATTTGACGGATGTTGGTGCAGTGATCGCGGAAAGTTATTTACATAGCATGTCATGCACGAGTGATTACCGATATCTATTTTTATTGCAAGGAAGTCTTTCTCTTAACATCACCATCCCGGGTATAGGCCTATCCACACGATTGCAGTGTTTTATTTATGCCATAGGCCATCTTTATTTCACGACAACCGGCATTCTACTTAAGACTTAATTCCAGATTCGGGAAATGGCCAATCAATTCGCTGGGCCGACGCATTTCCTTGAATTTATTGTTTTCACGCTAATTAACCTAAAGGGGCACTGTGTTCCTTCCTTATCCTGCGCTAAATAAAACATACCCGCGTTAAGGGCGACCTCTATTGACAATGTTGTTAAACTCCCGCTTATCAACCTGCCCCATGTGGAGTAACTCTCGTTGCTACGGTGTCCTTGTATGCATTGTATTGTAATCATACATTCTCCAACACTGCGGCGAAAGGCGAAACTACGGTGTTGGAGAATGACGCAATCACCGCCGGTGGCGCCGGCTGTCGACAAGAAGTGGCAATATCGTGTCCCTTTAATCAAAATCGTTCTCCAATTCCAGGTGTCGGTGTTTTTGTTACAGCTGCCACTCCCCGAGTCATTACGTATCTCGCCACCAGGGGTCTCATTATGGTTTCTATCATCTTTTCTTTAAAGAGTTGGTATCGTCGCTGGGTCGTCATTGTCAAGCTACGAGTTGAGAGTGGAGGCCCGAGGAGTAGCTGGGCAAAAGTTGACATCTATCCGGACGAAGATTCTTGGAAAAAATCAAAACAGGCGGATCGGACCGGGTATATTTTGGAGAATGTCAAGACAGTCAGGCGAATACCCTCCTCCACGCATGCGTATGCGTTTCACATCGACGGGGGCGAAATCCAACTCTCCCTCGCGGGACAGAGTGAGACTGAAACACAGGATTGGATAAGGGTGCTGAGAGCTATCTTCATGCCGAAAATGAGGAGGGTAACCGGAGTGATAGACAGTAAGTCAGCCATATTCAAAAACTTTCGAACATGAAGTTACCTTTTTGTGGAAAAAAACTTTGACGACTCACTGCTCTCTTTGCGGCATCGAACAATGGGATTGGCGTTTCGGGAGTTTGCGAAAACACTCTATTTTTTTTAAGAACTCTTCGTATCCCTTTCGAATCCATTGTCATGCCCCTGGCCCACTGAGGGGGAATCTGCCCTTCAAAATGCTCAGATGACTCTATGCACAGATTTACGTCTAGATTTGAAAGAATCAGTTATTAAAACTTTTTCATCTATCTGATTTCAGGTACACGTATGTTCGAAGTATCAGTAGTAGACAACCCAGCTTCCACCAAGATGGACCTGAACGGTGACTACTTCATGTCGATCGAAGCCGATCACGTCCAGCTCATCCCGACAATCAAGCATCAAAAAAGCTGTAAATGGGATCTGAGCATTATCCGGTCTTTCAAGCTGGCCAACGTAGTCGACGCAGACAAGGAGAAGGTCTTGGATATCATTTCCGGCCCGTAAGTTTACTTCAAATTTTGTATTGGTCCCCAGGAAACGTTATCTTTTACGTGTCTCACTAGATGTTACACCATCCCACAACCAAACCGACGGTCTAATTCCTGATGATATGCTGCGACACGAACACGCAGACGAACAAAGGTTTCATGGGGATAAATCCTTTGTGAAGCCATTGTTCGCCTGTGTTCGTGTCGCGTGTGCCTCGATGTAAACTCAGCCTAGTTCACCGGAGATTCCCACTTTCGTTCATGGTCATGTCTTCTCTATTTTAGGTCCGCTGACCAGGACGAATCGGTCTTCAGATTCTACTGCGTGAGAGCGAGAACGCTACTGAATATGATTTGGAAACGCATCAAGGTTCTCTTAGAGCAGCGCGATGGCGAAGCCACGTCACCTTCAATCAGGCCCAGGGCAGCCACAGACTCGACCAACGGTAGTGAACATACCAGTCGAAACGGCACGCCGACAAGACAGTCAGAATACGCTGCAGCAACCCTGAAGCCCGAAGAGCTGCAAAAACGGCTGACAGATCCGCATTTTCGGAGTCCTGGCTATTCCATTCTCCAGAGAACATACAAGAGGAATTTCAGCATGGCAGAGTTGACCAGTCAAAGAGCTGAGGTACAAGAAGAAGAGAGTGTGTATAATCATATCGGGGAGCTTTCAGATGAGGAATGCTGCTCTGCTGATGAGAGTGACGATGATTACGATCGCCCAGATTACATGTTCCGAGGCAGTTACGAAGGCGTCCAGAGACCTGTCGCACCATACCAAGAGGAGCCGCCGCCGGTCCCTCCCTCGCCAAGATCGAGAATTCGACTACAGAAAGGCAGAGCAGTATCCCAGGATTCTGATGACTCAAGGACGTCCTCTCGAGATTCCGGTATCATTAATAGTCCAGTCGATGCACGGCCTAGTTTGCTGGATGAGGTCCAGGACCACAAGAGCAGAGGACACCATGACTCCGTTGACAGTGCGTACTCTTCAACAACAAGGCGTGGCAGCAATGAACCCCTGCCTGAACTCGAGGAGCAGACGACAGACAAAGCATCCGTAGATCTTCTCAAGCAATGCATGGATGCCAACTTCAATGCGCATGAATCCCAGATACCGCTGATTCAGTCAAAATTGCAGATGATGCATCTTCAGACCTCCTTCGAGGACGATCCGGACACACCGCCGTATGAAGAATTATCGAAGTTAAAGTGCTCCTACCGAAAGAACCTCATGTCTTTCTTGGGCGCGGACTCCAACGCGGTGAAGGAAGCAACCCTCAGTCGAAGAGGGAGCAACGCAAGTGTGTTAAGCATGACACAGTTGAAACGGCTGCCCCGTGAACACAAGATGGCTGAGATAAGGAAGATGCTTACTGCCATGGGGAAATCAGACGACGAGGAAAACATATACGAAGACATGGATAAGTTTTTAAAGAGGAAAGACTTAAAGAAGATATTTGGGGACGATTTTGATAAACGTGCAGCTGAAACCTCATCTCCTACTGGAACTCTGTCCAAACGACCAGAGACTATTGACATTCAGAGATCCACTTCCCGTGATGGGGAGAAACCGAAACGTCTACGGCGCAAGTTTCAGAAAATCGTCGGAAAATTGGCGTCTCCACGTGGTAATAAAAATGTTGAGCACCTCTATTATTCTGGAACAGGCAGTGATTCGTCAGAGGAGGATCCTCAGAGGAGAGCAAATCAGTCATTGCAGAACCTGAAAGAGTTGTCGACGCTGCGTCACAAGGGTCCATTTGCCGGCAACGCTGATGGCACGCCACCGCTCCCGAAACCAAGAACTGTGTCTGCCTCACTAGCTGTCACAGGTTCTTCTCCAAAGGTTCGACAAAGAAAGCGTAGTAAAACCCATCCAAATGATTTCTTGAGGAGTGGAGGAGATACCTTGCCAAACTCTTCCGCTGCTGTTGACGACAATGAGCCAGTGTACGACGTACCAACGAATAACTCATTAGTTGAACCCACATGGAGCAAGAATTCAGATGACGGCAATGATTCCGATCCTGATTATGACGTTCCAAGGATCTGGACCGAGTCAGCCGGAATGCAGAATGATGTTGATCGTACTTCTAGTTTTGCAAGGAAGAGGGATCTGATCACTGGTGTCTCTGGTGCTGAAGATGCCACTCTGCCAATGAGCCCATTCCAGCCATTCATGAACGACCCATTCCACATGCTTCAATCACAGGATTCTCCTCCGCCGTCGCCATCAGCCTCGATGAGCACATTCAGAGCCAGGATTCGAAGTGAACCCGACGTCCGGTCAAAAAACACTAATTTGGGCGGAAGGGCGGCAATGTCTCTTCCAAGCTGTCGAGAATTTAACAACATTTCTCCTCCTGTATCACCAAGACGAGTTTTCCGAGACGCTGGTCATACTTCTTACGAGAGAACAACCAGCTTTGAAATAAACATTTCTAGTGTTGCTCGACCGTTGTCTATTGATGGAAGTGAATGGTGTGACAACCCGATGTTCCAAGTCGGGTCCTTCCCATCTGACGAAGACTTTTATTCCTTCGATAATGCTGAATTCATTCAGCTAAGTTTGGAGAAGGAGATGGGTTTGTCTGACATACCGGAATCTGATCGCTCACGCGCTGGGAGTTTACTGGCCGGTCGAGGGGACCACTCGTGGAAGACATCAGGCGAGGAAGACATCTCCTCATTGCTGACCAATTCTCTTTGCACAGACAGTGGCCTAACGAACGGATACTCTTCCGATGAAAACTCAGACTATGTTGACATGACGGGGAGAAAATTCAGGTCGGAAACTGAGAGCTCGTACGTTAGCATGACGGGTCCTTTCGAGCGCAAGGCAAGCGATTGTTGACCTGGAGGGGAAACAAACTGAACAAAAACTGAAAACTACTAGGTAACTTTGTGGGCTCCTCTTGGCAAAACAATATTGCATCAAGGGTCAAGCAAGCATCGCTGTCTTGTCTCTCAGGGTCCGCCTTTATGTTGGTCTCTTGTTATTTCTATTCGGGACACACAACTTCATCTACGTAGTATTATGGTGTTATTGCGCATCATCTTCATGTATTTTGAAATATTCGATTTGTCAGTGGTATTCAAGTCGTCTTTATCGGCTCCACCAAGGAAAAACAGTGCCTGCGGTGGAGCGCGGAACATTACCGTGCAGATTGGTTGTTCTCTGGACATACTAGTATGAGGGGGAGCCATTCTGAACTATAGGTCTCGAAACTCTGCCAGATTTCTAGGTCTTTACCGAAGAATGACGGAAAGACCCGAAGTGTTACGAATGGATGGGGAGTGTTTGGGTTTGGTTTGACGGGGCAGATTAGTCTTCACGGGGATTCGAAAATCCTGCAGGCATCTTCGAATGTCAAACGACCATCGGATTGCAATAATCAGTGCGCTGAGGTGAGAAATTCGTATCAAAAAAAATACGTTCCACAATGTATAAACTGACCCGTTCAGTGATGTCAAGTAGGCCTACTGATATCGATTTCTGATCAATACAAGGAAGTATACACATGTAGTTTCAATGTATAGGTGCCTGCAAATCTTATCATTTTGATTTCATGATATCGGTTTCTGTCACAGAGATAATTTTATTATGTTGAACCTTATTGCACTGGGCCGAATTCATAAAAGAAGTTAAAGGGCCAGTAGAGGCAGCGCCCAATCATTCTCCCATAGCGGGGCTTTGTCTCTCTCCTCTTCATGCCCCGCAGTGGATGAGGGGAGCGAGGTAAAAACCCTTGCTGTGGGAGGATGCGCCCAATAGACATTTGGTAATGGCTATTCTACCAAATAGATGGTATGACGATCCAACTGTGACATACATTGCAAGTAAAATGTCAACAATGGCCAAAATTCCTTGTTTCTCAGTTGCCGGCGCCACCTGTGACGTATTGCTGTACGAAGAGCAGACAGAAAGCAAGCTGCCTCTGGGGCCCTTTAAAATTTAGTCAGGATTTTAAACATCCTCTAGTTACACAGTGGCAGGGCCACTGTGAATCATACTACAGAAACTCATACCAGTCTTGCCGCTGTGTAAACGGTGTTAGCGCCCTTTCATTGGATTATCAACGTATTGGCACCCAGCGCCCTGGCGGCGGCATGGACAACCAATACGGATAATCAACTGACTCGCCATGAATGGCAGACCTACTTCCAACGACTCAAGGTGATGACTCAGCCATTTGCTGGCAGACGATTGAAGGAGGTGTTGGTCAAGAAAAAGACAAGGTCACGACCCACAATATGCAAAAAAAACGCCAGAAATGGTGACGTTGTCTTTTCATATTTCAAGGAATAATGCAAAAAAAACACCATTTTGTGTTTACTTGTTGACATTAACTACATGTAATATATTGTTGCATAATGAAACCGGCAGAAATTGCTTCTCCTGTTCCCAAGAAAAGTTTCCCGGGAACACACGCATGATTCAATCCATAATGGTACAACTTAAGACGGACACTTTTTCAAGGGGACTTATTTTCCCCTTACACTTCTTTGTACATTTCAATATTCTCATTATTTTTGTACTTGATGTATTCTAATACGTTCCCTGCATGTTAATTTAGGTTAGTTTCAAAAATAAAAAGTGCGTAGGCCTATAAGTTTTTTTCTATCCGCCACCTTGCCAAAGCACACGATGGGGGCGCCTTTTGCAAACTTACCAATATTGTCTAGGCCTAGAGTGTTTGGTGTCCGTTTGCACAGTGTAGCCTTGCGCCATATGATAGTCGCCACAACCTCTTTCGTAAGGCCAGCTCCGACCAGAATGGAACTCGATTTCAAACCGGATGGCCGCATCGACTTCGCTTTCAGAAAGCAAGAAAGAGTTTCTTGTTTTCGCTGAAGGAACTTGGGTGAGATACTTAGGGCGTCAGTTTCAATAAATTCGGGTTTCGAACAATTTTGTCTCCGCATCCTCCTGCGGTGAGAATGAGAAACGAAAGTTTTTTTCTCTATAACTTGTGTCGTGTACAATATACATGTGACGTCGGCCTATGTCTAGGTTTTAATTTGGCTGTAAACACTTACATTGTATATGTGTCAAGAAGGCAATATTATCGCAAGAGACCAAAGTCAAACCACAATTACACATTATTATTGTTGATTATGACCTGATTTTTGAGGGGAGACGTACCTTGCGTCAGTAGACACCACTCAACCGGCAAAGCACCGGCTGGGGACAAAAAATCTTGCGAGACAACTGATGTCAACTTTCCGCTGTGAGACAGACATTTAATATGGCGCGAATTTTTGCCTAGTAATACTAGGCAAACATTCGCGCCATATTTATTGCAAAATCCGGGCTGACCATCCTCTGTTGATTGTGGAGTAGGTTGAATGTAGTGTTTAGCCCACATGAGTGGGAGTCCGAAAGGGAATTAGTCTCGGTCACTCAGCCGTTGTTGCGAATCTGGGGAACACTGCAGAACAAAACGGCTGGCTGCGCGAGACTAAATTGTGTCGGCCGACAAAGCAGTGGAGGAGCTTCTCCTCCGCTTTTCGACATTTCGATTTTCGTTGGATGGTGCTTATGTAATCATTTCGAAATCAAATATGCTCTTCAAGCGTATACATGTACATTCCAGTGGCGGATCCAGGACTTGCCGAACGGGGGGGCGTGGAATGGGCAAACCCCATTCCCTGAGCGCCGAAGGCGCGAAGCTACGAAATTTTGGGGGTAAAAGTGCCGGAAACGCGATTTCCTGGCACCTGGGCAGGCCAAATTGAAATTTCTTTTTACTGAAAATTAGGGGTCTGATTATATGGCGACGAAAATTTTTGCTGCTCGGCGGCTGAACGGGGGGAGGGGGGGCGGGGGGGGCGTGCGCCGGGCACGCCCCCCTTGGATCCGCCACTGCATTTCAGCAGTCTTTCTCAATGCTTAATATTTCCTTATGTGTACATACCCAACAGCGTTCAAGGTAGGGGCCTAACACGTGTATTCCCGATATTAAATGTACATTCATGTCCTTGGCTTTATTTAATATTTATGTGCTCCGAATTGGAGTTGTGAATAGTTTAAGTATAAACGAGAGGCAAAAATAGCTTTAATTATTGTCCAATATCTAGTCATCCATTATCATGTCTGTTCTACACTCTTAGAAATAAAGGGCCGTATTCTAGAAGCTTCCTTAACTCTAAAGTTTACCTTTAGCTATTGTTTCCAGGGCAGAATACAAAAGCTTAAAGTGGACCTTAAAGTTAAGTAGGCTTCTAGAATACGGGCCAAAGATTATTGAAGGGGATTTTCACAGGCAGAAATACATATGCCACTCTAAAAGGGTTTTGAAACGCACTGGGTTGCAAGGGTACGAGGGCCTTTTTTTCTAAGAGTGTTTTAGTCTTAGACTCCTGTCACCTTATCATCTAGTCATCCACACTATCTTATGTCTGTTATATACATGTATAATATTACTGTGAAATCAAATATCCACGTATCATGTGTAAATATTTCTGTGAATAAATGTACAGTTTAAAGCATGTTTGTCGTTGTGTTTGTAGATAGGGAGGTTTAGAAATCAAACGATAAACGTAAACGTTAACGACAACGTTATTTTTTTACCGAAAATGCAATGATAAAATACAAAATCTGGTGAACGTGTAGTATGAAAAATAATGTTGTCGTAAAGTTTACTTTATCATTTGATTTCTAAACCTCCCTATTGTGAAGTGGAGCACTACGTATCAATGGAAGAAGGAAGTAACCCTATCGGTCGGTGCAATTGGGAACAAATATTAGAGTACGATAGCCGTAAAGGAGTGATGTCGACTCATCTAGGGCCTATGGGTCAATATGAGTTATCACGAGTGAGCTGTTTCTGATAAGACACGTTTAGCACCCGACTTCGAGTGTTCATGATGAGGAAAATACCTGTACAGTCAGCGATTCATCCATCCAGCCAATCAAACATATCTCTAGGTGATAGTCTCGGCTTGTGTCCAAGTAATATTAAACTGTGATTCAGTTATGGAACGAGAGGCCCTCTCGCGTCTGACAAAGGGCCGCATGCTTTGGTCGGGCTTAGCCACGCTTTCATTCCTCAGGGTTTCAAGCAAAGAGAAAGTCCAACTTCAGCGACTTTAATGCTGACTTCCTACCGAAGCGTACGGCCCACAGTCGAAGCCCGTCCTAACTCTTTTATGAAATTATTCAGCAATTCAAAAGTGACACCATCGGTAGGACCAGGTACTAGTCTACAGTCTCTTGGTAAATGCCACCTTTTAGTCATATACGGCGACAAAGAGGACGTGCATAATTCTAGGCAAAAGCAGTGACAATATTTTCTATTTTGCTCGGAATCATTCGGGACAGATCGGCAATTCCGAGTGATAATGATATGCACACGGGGTCTAGAGGTCGGCGTTGAGCATTTAATAGGGAGGTTTCGGAAGCGACCGGTTAGGCCCTACGACGACGTTTATCTATTGTGTGGGTATACCCAAACAATAGATAAACGTCGTCGTAGGGCCTAACCGGGCGCTTGCGAAACCTCCCTATTTACAGCGGCAGTTACGCTTAATACTGTATCACTGGAGCGATTATAAAGGGGCTTTTTGCCGAACCAATGATGCTGTCAATTTGTTTATGACGGCAAATAGATCCACACCTTGGCTATTTGAAGGTTTAGCAAGTAGCGTGGCCAAGACAGTGGTGCCCCCCCCCCCCCCCC
>NMRB01000152.1:456409-488199 GCA_002633025.1 Notospermus geniculatus
TTGTTACAGGATCACAAACATAAATACCAGTAATCGAAAACTTTATCGTGAACTCGAATTCATGTATGTGACAGCTGAAACTTCGGGAATGATGTGAAATCAAAACTTGATGAGTTAGTATGCCCAGGATCAATTTTCCATACAATTTATTGGAAATTCATATTCGGGGCCAATTGTGCTGACACAAACCGATACATAAAGCAGGTTTTATTGAGCATCAGAAATGTAATGAAAAATTATTTGACCCTCTATGACAGGCGTTTTGATACACTACCATACTCCATGGTGCCGCGGGTGGCTTTATGTTTGCTTTTGATATAGAAGCCAAGATCATAAAACATGATTCATCTTTTTGGTATCCATGTACTTGTCTGGTTACCTTGTGTTGACTGACACTCAGGATTTCTTTCAGTTTGTTGTCACAGTTTTATAATCAAAAGGAGATGTAGGCCTATATCTTAGGCCTTATGAATACCTACACATAGGATGTGTGTCTTGTAAAAGGAAATGCCGGCTTCAGTCCAGAATCCAGCCGGAAATATCTAAGCATTACCACATGTCACATGCCTTGTAAGTCTAAAAACGTCTCTGTTGTCGTTTCTAGGGGCAACGCGTGATATAGGAGCATCGCTCACAAGATTATGTCTTCGACACAAGAATATAGACAGTAAACTGAGGGCGTTAAATAGGTAAGTTCAAATATCCATTCGTTTCAATTTTTTCGTTGGCATTGATGCGAAGTATTGTATGGCAACGTGATTCACTGTTCCTTCTTTTTCATCAATGTACCAAATATAAGAAGGAAGTGACATTAAATACACCGACCACAGCACCCCTTGAAGTATTTTGAATGGCCATTTCAGTTTACCTCACTTCCAGGTGTAATTCCATGGTGCGAGAGGTTACTTTTTAACCTCACTACCAGGAGTAAGGCAAAATTTCCTAGATTGAGGTTGAAAAACATGTGTTGGTTCCCGATGCCGCCACCAGGGGATATATGGGCATCTCTCATGGCGGCGGCATTGGGAACCAATATGCATATTTCAACCTCGATCCAGGAAATTTTACTTACTTCTGGTAGTGAGGTTAAAAAGTACCCTCGCTCTGGGAATTTCACTGGAAGCAAATTAAACCGGAAGTGACTGTTAAAAATATTACTAGGGGGCGCTGTGATCACTGCGAGATGTGAAATAATTGGTGTATATACCATGTACATTTTAGCCGAGATGTGAAAGAGTACAGCCTTACAGTACTTGTAATCTTTGGAAATGAATTAATCAGACACAGCTGTACCTTGAACTTGAGACCCTCTATCTTCTATTCTGGTCACTCAAGCTTGAATCACAACATTACTCTTTGATTGCATATGGATGGTTTGGAGATCACCTGTTGCTCTTCTTTCCAACCCAGACCAGGAAGCGTGAAGTTGCTTTCACTCAATACTCCTTGATTCGAGATCGTTTGAAGTTCACCTGTTGGTTCTTCTTTCCAACCAAAACATTCACGGTTCCAGCCACCAACACCAGTGGTATGGTTGGCCGCATATTATAGGATGAGCATTAGATGGTACTTCACAACTCCCTAATGAGATTGATCTACATTTATCACAGGCCTTTATAGAGTCTTTGCATATGACGTCACAAGCCGGCATGCTGGAGGACACATGCTGCCGAGGCGCAGCGAAATGAGCCGTGTATGCCCCAATGACTTTACGTCAAACAATGGCGTGGTGCACTTCACGCAAGTCACGTCACGGTCGGCTCACACCTCTGCACCCTGTGTCCTCCAGAATGGCTGCCAGGATGACGACATTGCAAAGCCTCTATTGGAGGCGTAGTCAAGTTGCAGCAGTGGTGAATTGTCCATTGAGAGGAAGGTCTCTTGTTGAGCAGTGAATTCTATGGGATCGAGAATGCCGCCATATTTGACGGCAGGTGACGTAAACAACGTGAGATGATCTTCAGAAAAGCATCTGCAGCCGTGACACGACGTCATGCCCTGATGTGACATCACATGAAAACAATGAATACTACCGTCCAGATGACGTCATGGCACTCTATAGCAGATGAGATGGAGAAAAACGTACATGTACAACCTTGCTGGTGCATGTGAAATCAGATCGATGGGCAGCTTTGTTGGTTACCAGAATATCCCCGTTCTATCTGCTTAGCTTCAGAAAACTCCAGTTTTCCGTGGTCCCGGTGGCCATACTGTACATCCATTCTTGGCTCAGAAACAAACAGCAGGTGTTGGCTGATTTTCTTGTTAACAACTACTTATAGCAAGATTTAATTAGACTCGGGATAACGTCTGGGGGAGAATTTTACTATCTTAAGGTACATATCACACTCTATACCTGAGTTACGAGGCGCTGATGTGGAATTGATGTGTGAAATATTTTTCTTTAAAAAAATATTTTGGAACTTTTTGGAAGGGAAGATCGACTTCCTTACTGCATGTGTTGGAAGTGCTTGATGTGGAACACTCTGACTAACCATCGGTGCTGCCATCTACATTAGGCTTCGATCGCAAGACTTGGGTAGATCCGCTACCCCAGATGATTTTGGATGGATATGGAAAGGCAACACTTGATAAAACAAGATGAATTTTTTTGTGTGAATCTATCACCAATGTACAAAAACACATGTCTGTATGTTTGTACCTTCGAGTTGTACCGTCCCTGATGTTATTGGCATACATTCTGCTCAGCAGTCAATAACAACTTTCGTGAAAAAAACATTAGCTATGTTTTAAGTACAGTTGTCAACAATGCATTGCTTGCTAAACCACTTATAAGCAAGAGAGCTCTTATGTTTTAGCAATACATCATTATATTGACTTGTAAATCGTCTTTTGAGTGCTAGCAAACTTCCTTTCGTCTGGAAAGATAATAAAATATGTTGTACATGAAGATATATTGTACATAGCTTGGACTCAGTCATATTCATCTTGTCTCATTTCTTCCCTTTTATCTAGAAACTTCAAACATCTTGTTGTGTATACCCTACAGTACACTTGTCCCCAGTGTTCAGTTGGCCATAGGTATAGAGATGGACCCACTAAATTAACACACTGGCATGATTGGTGCCAAAAGTGAAGGATGATCAATAGATGGCGCTATTTGACAAGGGATCCAATCATAAGCCATTATCACAGGTTTAACCAATGCCACAGTAACACACTTTCTGATTGGCTAACAAAGATATGTATAC
Source organism: Notospermus geniculatus (assembly GCA_002633025.1). NCBI lineage: Eukaryota > Metazoa > Nemertea > Pilidiophora > Heteronemertea > Lineidae > Notospermus > Notospermus geniculatus. The sequence goes on from NMRB01000152.1 coordinate 459,622, forward strand.
AAAATGTACACTGTATACATGTATTCATACTCGCAGCAGATCCCAGAAAATCGCACCAATAAACCACAGCAGAATCTGCAGCGCTGTAGTTGAAACAGGGCTTTATAGTAGTGAGAAGCAGTCGGTGGTTTGTTGGGGTTCTGGGGTAGCCGCATAGAAACTCCGCTAGTGCTTCGACAGCCTATCGGTGTTAAAATGCATTGAAAAATGTACAGCACTATCGGCAGATGGGCTCCGCTAGCGCTAGCGGAGTTTCTATGCGGCTACCCTTGGCCATTATCCACATCCACCAAGTTGATGAATCTGCAGACGGTTCCTTTTTCATTGGCGACATACTGCTAATGTACTTAGAGGTGATCGGAATAAAAACATCACCACCAGGAGCGATGTTGATAGACCCGGTGTTTATTTTGGCAAGAAATACAAATTCTAAATGGGGTAATGAAGGTCTTTCACTCGAAACGATTTCCAATGTACTGTTGAAATTAAATATTATTGCATGGGTTTGGTGGACGTGTAGGCGTACATGTAGGACTATAGCCCTTTTTACCTGGAATCGGTTCGATCCGGTTTGGGGCCAGTTCACTTGCTTTTTGTACCGTGAAAAAGCCATGCAACCTGTATTATCCTTCCCTTTTCATGTACAAAAAGAGGGTAAACTGGCCTCAAATCGGATCGAACCGACTTTGTGTAAAAAGGGCTTAGCTTCAGGCTCAAAGTCATATGGCAAAGTTGAGTTCATATGGTCATTTACTCATATGGCCTGTTTTGCTCTCTCTGGATCCTGTCTTATCGATGTCAGTTGTACCTTATATTAGTACACAGCTTCTCAATCTCAGTCTCCGTATCCTCGTATTCATCCAACGTTCCCAATCCTTTTACTCCGCCAAGCCTCAGAAGCATACCTTAGTTCTCAACCTCCTTCTCCGCATGCCAATTAGCTAGGCCAGACATTTTTCAGAAGACAGACAGACAGACACACACACACACACACAGACAGACACCACGACCAAACACTATATGGTTTCCGATCTTGAGATCGGAAACCATAACAAGATGAATTTTTTGTGTGAATCTATCACCAATGTACAAAAACACAGATCTGTATGTTTGTACCTTCGAGTTGTACCATCCCTGATGTTATTGGCATACATTCTGCTCAGCAGTCAATAACAACTTTCGTGAAAAAAACATTAGCTATATGTTATAAGTACAGTTGTCAACAATGCATTGCTTGCTAAACCACTTATAAGCAAGAGAGCTCTTATGTTTTAGCAATACATCATTATATTGACTTGTAAATCGTCTTTTGAGTGCTAGCAAACTTCCTTTCGTCTGGAAAGATAATAAAATATGTTGTACATGAAGATATGTTGTACATATAGCTTGGACTCAATCATATTCATCTTGTCTCATTTCTTCCCTTTTATCTAAAAACTTCAAACATCTTGTTGTGTAGGTATACCCTACAGTACACTTGTCCCCAGTGTTCAGTTGGCCATAGGTATAGAGATGGACCCACTAAATTAAAACACTGGCATGATTGGTGCCAAAAGTGAAGGATGATCAATAGATGGCGCTATTTGACAAGGGATCCAATCATAAGCCATCATCACAGGTTTAACCAATGCCACCATAACACACTTTCTGATTGGCTACAAGATACGTGTACAAAATGTACACTGTATACATGTATTCATACTCGCGGCAGATCCCAGAAAATCGCACCAATAAACCACAGCAGAATCTGCAGCGCTGTAGTTGAAACGGGGCTTTATAGTAGTGAGAAGCAGTTGGTGGTTTGTTGGGGTTCTGGCCATTATCCACATCCACCAAGTTGATGGCTCTGCAGACGGTTCCTTTTTCATTGGCGACATACTGCTAATGTACTTAGAGGTGATCGGAATGAAAACATCACCACCAGGAGCGATGTTGATAGACCCGGTGTTTATTTTGGCAAGAAATACAAATTCTAAATGGGGTAATGAAGGTCTTTCACTTGAAACGATTTCCAATGTACTGTTGAAATTAAATATTATTGCATAGGTTTGGTGGACGTGTAGGCGTACATGTAGGACTATAGCCCTTTTTACCTGGAATCGGTTCGATCCGGTTCGAGGCCAGTTCACTTGCTTTTTGTACCGTGAAAAAGCCATGTGACCTGTACTGTCCTCCCTTTTCATGTAGGAAAAGGTGAACTGGCCTCAAACCGGATTGAACCGACTTTGTGTAAAAAGGGCTTAGCTTCGGGGCTCAAAGTCATATCAACGCCATAAGATCATACAGCCTGTTGTCCTCTCTGGGGACTCTCTGGATCCTGTCTTATTGATGTCAGTTGTACCTTTGGGTCATATTAGTACACAGCTTCTCAATCTCAGTCTCCGTATCCTCGTATTCACCCAACGTTCTCAATCCTTTTACTCCGCCAAGCCTCAGAAGCATACCTTAGTTCTCAACCTCCTTCTCCGCATGCCAATTAGCTAGGCCAGACATTTTTCAGACCCGAGATGTCCCATTATAATGGCTGTCTTTCTATGTAATTACCTCGAAACCTAATTGTTGCTCGTCTTATTTTTTTCAGTGCCATTGCTGAATGTTTAGTGAACCCTGTCCAAGAACGTCTAGAAGAATGGAAAAGAGTAGGCAATCAGTTAGACAAAGACCATATGAAAGGTTAGACATACAAACACTTTCATCACACTCTCAGAACAAGTTCAGAACTGACCAGTTTATTTGTCAGGGAAACAGAAGCAACAGAAGTTGAGAAGATGGCCAAGCTGGAACTTATTCTGAGAGGTGTCATTGGTATTTTGCGAAGTTGACGGGTGCTATCTCATGGCGTTACTTGTTCTTTGTGTTACCTCCATCAGCTAAGTCCTTCAGATTTAACGCCCTGACAAGATACCACTTACACCGTAGTAATAATACCTTAAGATCTTCCGTACTATGCTTGAGGTTGAATAGAAGATATGTCTTCGAGTGCTTTCCACTCAGCCTTGGCGGATAAACATGTATGTCATATTTTCTTTGAAAACCTGTAAGAAAAGAGATCTTTGTTTGACATCTTGGAAAAGGAGAAAATGCTCATCTGCGGGAGAAATCGCCCCTTGCCACTCCACGTGAAGGAATTTCTGCAATGGATGATAATAGAAGTAGTAAGAATCGCAGTACAGGCCAACATTGCTCTGTTTGAATTACACCTACATGAAAATAGGCCTAGTAATGAACCATTAGATTCATAACATACATGTATATTTTTCGGTAATTCTTTGACTTCAATAGCACCATGTCATGCTTGATCACAGAGGCACAATTTACAAACCTTTATGCAACATTTTGCCTTCTGAAAAAAAGTGTCCTCTACATTGAATGGATATGTGACCTGCATCGTGGGGTTCGTGAAAGGAAGATTGTTCGCCTATTTTGGCATTCTGTCTTTTGATAGCTAAACCGCATAAAATTGTATGGTCGGTAACAAAGGTCAGACTTGGAGAGCTGAAATGAAATTCTGGAGATTGCCCCTTTGGCGCAGTGGTAGCCTTAACGCTGAGTTAGCAATTAAAATGTAAGTTCCGAAGTCTACCAAGCCAATATTTTGATGAGAGAAATCGAATCCCCTTTAAATTCCAATGTTGACTAATCAGATGGTTCCCAAACGAACATAATGACAGGCCTAATTGGTATCATCCCTGCCATTGTCATTCCCTCATGAACAATCATGATTTGTCACAATCAGGAAAGTGTGTCAGCATGTTATTTTCATTGCTGGCTCAGTCTTTTTGAGTCGTTGATAGGTTTCCTGTTTGAATTGGTACGACCACCCCCATATGCCCCATCGACCACCCCCATATGCCCCATGGCTGTGTCATTCCTTAAGGATGTCTTCATATTTCAGGGTATCATGCTAGTTGTCTTTTTCTCACTAATTGAGTCACAAGTCGAGACCTCCCGACCAAAATCAGAGTCAATAGGGCCTACTTCCTACACGGTAGGCTTCTTGGTAAAAAGAAGATCCTTCTAGGCCTTTGGTATAAAGTCCTTTCTACGAAACTGCTGCCGCCCTCTTGGTTAAAAAAATAGCTTCAGTGGAATAACTGACAGATACCCATTGTCTTGGACAGTAGGTTGTCCAAGAACGGAAAGATTGTCAGGTTTGAGTTTAGGAATGTGGTTTCCTTCCATGAGAGCGAGAGAGATCTCAGAAAAGAGCAGTTCCTCTAGACTGTGAGTGTTTCCGCCAGAGGGCACTAAGGGTACTATGGTAGTACCCTCAAAGGAACAGAAAAGGGTCATTTTTAGCTCACCGGGGTGAGCTATTACGATGGTGAAGCGTCCGTCGTCCGGCGTCGTCCGTCGTCGTCGTGTTCCGTTAGCAGGGCACGTTTCGTAACCGCTAGGGCTATGGATCTGAAACTTGGTACATACATAGCCCTAGGTCAGTTGACCCATGACACCAAGTTTCGGTCCGATTCGATTGTTGGCTTGGCCATACAATGTGGCGCCAGGTGGCATAACCCAAAAATCATCAAAGTCCTAGCTGGGAGTGACTTGACCGAGATTGCTCATACCACTGATATGTACATCCCTCTGTCATTAGACTATTATGTCCAACCTGGTGAGCACATGGTCCATGGACCATTTCATCTTTAATTTCATGGGGTTTTTGCTGATTTTGAAGAAATTAGTACCCTGAAAAAAATTTCTGCCGGAAACCCTGACTGTCCGAGTGGCGCACCTGCCACCTGTGAGGTTCTGGGTTCTCGAGGTCGGACCCGGTCTTCTTGTGATAAACAAGGCAACTCTCTTTGAGAGCACAGTTTTTCACTGGAACTCCGGTTTCCTCCTGCTGTACATTAAATTCACCCAATGTTATCTGTACAGACGTATTTGGTGATCAGGGATTCCGCCAGAGGGGGGGGGGCAAGGGGGCAGAAGCCCTCCCTTTCATGATCTGAAGGGGGGGCATGCCCCCCCTTAAATTGCAGAGCAGTGTCTTTAAATTGCCCTTATTTTCATTCAAGAGATACAACAGTTGAACAAAAATCTCTACACAGGAAGTTTTAAGCTCTGAAATGCTTGGAAAATGCATCTCCAGCCTTTTGGGGAAAAAAAATTTCTGGGGAGGGCCCCCAGACCCCCACTTCGGCCGGAGGCACCCGGACTGTGCCCCCCCCCTAAATATTTTTTCTGGCGGAAACCCTGGTGATCAGTGCCAAAAACTGATATCGGAATAAAGGGGTTAAGGCCACTGCAATTTTTTTATCTGTTTAGCGGGCGAGCCGACATTGAATTGCCATTTTTGGAATAAAAATAAAAATTGATTTTTCATATTTTTTATTTTCAAATTCCCCTCCGAAATGCCAGAGGCAGAGTGGAGACCGCAAAAAAATAAATTAATATCAGACAAACTTATGTTCCAAGCCCAAATACATCATTTATCTTTGAATATTTCATGCATAATGTTTTATTTTATTAGACAAAAAAACGTATCTTGTCCGACTTTTATTTTTATTTTTATTCCTCCCACCTACAACTGATTTTTGAAGGTTTCGCCCGCTAAACAGAATCAATAATTGCAGTGGCCTAATGGCAAAACCTGCTGACTGGAAGAACGAAGTCCCATGCTGCGGAAGTTTTCCTCATGTCTCAATTAAGACACAGGAAAACTTGAGGAGAACGTGCAAATCTTTGTCCGGTTTTACTGAACAGGGGCGGGCCAACACCCAACAGATGATGATACACCAGTCATTTCCCTATTTTAATATCAATCAGCAGACAATATGAATTGTTGTGTTGTTGTCAAAATCTTTTGCAGTCATTGGTACTGAATATTATGTGCCTTCGTGATATTTCCGGGAGTTTACTTTAGCTTTGTACAGCAGTGGCTTAGGTAGCATGGGGACACTCCCCCAGAAATCAAAAGAAAAATGTGTCTTTCTAGTTTCATGCACATTTTGGTGGAAAAATCACAAAACACACGTTGCATAATGGCAAAAAGAGGTTCTACAGGCCCTGTGCAGCAATAATTTCTTCACATGTTCGTGCAGTTTTTCTGGGAATTACCGGTAGCTTGTGCTGAAAATTGTGCCATTACCGTCTAAAATGCACCAATTGTCATTGAAAGAGTTGGATGTGGATGAGGTGTCTGATGAGAGCTGTTGTTCAACTATCGCTGAATGCCGACCCATTCAGCTCAACTGAATGTGTAAGTTCACCAGCAGAATGTAGAATCAGCTGATTTGACCAGGACCTGGCTAATTGGGCTGGATATTTTTTCATTTCCGCTGACTCCATATGTATTTAGGTTGATGAGCGAAAAAATGTGTGCATGGGAAACCATCGATATATCAGTCCAATTCACCCTGAATTCTTGCTCAACAGAGAGTACTTTGTTCAGATCCGGGCAGGATAGCTATATGTACCGGTAGCAGGAATCTGTGGATATAGACACCTGATAGTACCTCACACTTGCCGACTTGAAGGTCAAGGTCAGACTGATTCTGTCTGCAGGCTGTTGGGGATTCTATCCTCTGCTCACACTTCATAGCGGATAGGCGTTTCAGGTCGAGAAACTAAGACTTCCATGTTTTAACCCTTTGAGGTCCAGATTTCTTTGGAAAAACTGATCCCCAACTTCAGTGGGGACAAAATGTGCAAAAAAACAAAGCAAAGCGGTGGTCGTACTTATAGCGATCTCCATAATTACATTAGGGGGACTGCTTGTCTGCCAGTATAGAGGTTCTTCATGTGACGTCACATTTCCATGACAACACGATGCCGCCATATTGGCCATCAAAATGTCAAGCAACATCACGGCATGAACACAGCATCAGCACACAAATCTTAACGTCAAAATGTCATGGCGTGATCACAGTTTTGACGTCGTCGCCTGCCATTGGACGGCCAACGTGGCCGATTCTTTCCAGTCACGTGACCGTTGTGACGTCAGTGAAGAACTTCTATTGAATTAAACCGACGGTTCTCCGATTGTGACCTCTCGCCACAAGAGTGGATGTCAGAGGGAGCACTGGGAAGTTATCCCCAATCTGCTGCTGTCCAATATATTTCCACTTCGTAACTTCCACGAAGTGTGCATCTTTTAATGGCTTAAAGGGGCACAGTATTCCTTTCCTATCCTGCACTAAACATACCCGCGTTAAGGGAGACCTCTATTGACAGTGTTGTTAAACTACACTTATCAACCTCGTCGCCATGTACAGTTAACTCTAGTTCCTACCATCACATTCTCCAACGCTGGGGGAAAGGCAAACTACGGTGTTCATGGTATTGGAGAATGATGCAATCACCGCTGGTGGCGCCGCTATCGACAAAAAGTGGCAATATCGTGGCCCTTTAAAGCGGTGGAAGTGTATTTCTGGCTCGGATGTTTCATGTACTTTTGCTAGACATGTATGTACGATGTTCTCTCCGGCAGACAATTGTTGTTGGCGTTTGCATAACTCACAGACGCTTCAGTCATTTCTCACCCTCAATCCTAGGTACTTTCAACAACACCAACAACGGATACCTGTTGTTCTGAGATCATGTCGGCCCACGCTTTACAAAGTTTGACTGATCGTGTTTTAGTCTTGTTCCCAGAATACCATTGCCAACGCCCTGTGCATGAGAAAAATGAGGTTAAAAGTTCCGTTTTCCAGTATCGAGGCCTAATATTGTCTAAGGGGTTTCACAATTTCATGGTAATCATCAACCACACCCAGTTGTTGAAATACTTTCTGGGTATTAACTTAACTTGGCTTGGCTTAAAGCCCCACAGTATTGAATTCTGCGATATTTTCAAAATGTTAGGAGAGAGCACAAAGAGGTCTCATAGCCTTGTGAAGGTCCCCAAAATGCTTGTCTGATACGTACTTCAGAGAATCAAGGCCTAGTTTTCAGCACACATTAGAAAAAACGACAGGGAGAGCTCTAATGTATTCAGATGGAGCGCAGTACATTTTACACTACGCTGACATCGTGACGTCGGTGCACTGACGTCAAGAATCGCGGCGATGATTTGCGTTTTTTAGATTCAATACAGTGGGGCTTTAACTCAACTTGGCTTAACTTAACTTAGCATTACCACCTTCAATTGAAGACTTAGGTTCTTAAATGCCAAGATGAAGTTAGCACAAGAAAGTACGATGCTTGTTTCTACAACCTAGCTGTTGTGTTCTTTCCCCTAGGACTAATCCTGCTCCTGAAGTGTGCATAGGCCTACGATAGTCAAATAATACGGCAGAGTTCAAGAGAGTCTTGAAATCAATTCGAACTTCCTCAAAAAGTGACTGAAGTTTTCTGTGATTTTTCCTGAAAAACTGGGTGACTTCCTGCATGCTTCCTGAAATTTAACACTTGTGTGAGAACACGATCCTGTCTTGCTGAATCTCTAACATTTGTCTAATACTGAGTTTTCTTATGCAAGCTTACCCCTAGAGTTCTGTACGTATCATGACGATATGACCCAGTGCAACAAAAGCTGCACATGTGATTGTAAATTGATGTGGAAATTGAAAAACGCTGTCTACTTTTTCCTCGTTTCCAGATTACAAAAAAGCTCGAGCAGATTTAAAGAAGGCTTCATCAGACACGGTCAAGTTACAAAAGAAAGCAAAGAAAGGTCAGTATAGTGGTGAGCTTTACGAACATACATCCGGTTTGAACCAGAAACTGATGCCGATTTAGCTGGTTGCAGTGTTGATTGATGACTTCACTGACGCAATAACAATCGACAAATGCTGCGGTTTTGATCGTCTGCACCTGTCACCGCATCACGAGGAAATCAGGAATTCTTCACTCGCTCCTGCGTCACTGCTTCTTCCGTGTGCTGTGGCGCCGTATTAAAGGGACCCTAGAGGCAGCTAACTATTAGGCTCATATCAGTGCTGTCAGTTCATCACAGATGGCGCTAGCATCTGACAACTTATGGATTTTGGCTTACGGTAAATGTGGATGCTTTGTGTATTTTACTTGCAATACATTCGGAGTTAGATTCTCTGCCAACCATTCGGTGCAAAGAGTACATCAGAATGTCTCTAAGCCCCTTTAACATTCGCTCCTCCACCGTTGCTTCTTCGTGTGCAGTGACGTGTGCAGGGATGTGTTAGGATGTGTCTCCTTGAAAGTTCTCGGTTTGAACCCTCTCAAATATGCATACCCACATGAAAACTAATCGAGGCTTTGCCTGTGCAAGTTCTGTCTGAAGACTCTGGTTTTCTTCTGCATTACATTGAAGTTGCTCCATATTCTTTAAAGCCTGTGACAGACTGGCGCGTACGTGGCACATCCTGCAGGCGTTCCGCCAATCAGATTCTTCGGTAAGTGTTTCGGTCAGTGTTACCGCCTCCCTGATTGGTTGAACGCTTTCCCGACGCGTTGCTTACACGCCAGTCTGTCACCGCCTTTAGGTTGCAATCACATAGAGCCGTACGCTTCACAAAGGACTTGCAACCATGAAGCCATTGTTAACCAGCGTGTCTGTTTAGCGTGTAGCTCTATGTGATTGCAGCCTAAAGGGCCACGAGTTTACTGGTATATAAATGTAGTATTGTTTCACAACTCAGTGTTCAGCATTCATGAACCACTCCGGCAAAAGCAGGCGCTTGTCACAGGTGATCATCATTGGTCATCAGTTTACTCATCTATTATCACTGCTGTCCACACTACTATTGTCAACCTGCAGAGACGTACATTTCAGCTATTGTGTTGTAAGGCCGTTAACCCTTTCCTCGGTTGCGACATGCGCCTACTTTTGCAAGATCGGGTCACATTTTATATTGAGTCCTGTTAGTGTTATGTAGAGACACAGAAACAGACAAAGCATTGATCTAGGTAGTTCTGCTGTTAATATACGCAACATTAATTAATCAAATACCAGAATATGATATCTCATGAATAAACTAATTACGTTGCATTGCCAAAATGGATGCACAATCGATGCATCGTCGACACGCATATTGTGCATATCCGCCACAAGTATGAATGGGATCCCACTGGATTCGGATAGCAACCAGTGAACTGGATAATGTCAACGGGTGCGAAATGTATCGGCATTGATCTTCTATTGATTTTGTGTTAGCGAGCGTGTTCATTTACACATGGACTTGTAATCTAATGTAGATGTTATGTTGATCTTATCAGAAGTTTTTTTATATCATGTATATGATCTTTTTATTGATATGGCGTCATGTGTTTCTAAAAGCAGTCGTGCGATATCTTGAATTAGCAGGTCGAATATCTCAAAGTGGAACCTCGCTAACTCGTCTGCCCCCATGTTTATGCAGACGATCTCTTTTTCTGAGGATTTCAAAAAGCCTTTGAAATGAATTGAGAAGAATTTGAAGAAAAATTCTTCAGATGATTGATAGGAACAACCTTTCTTCAAATATTTTTGAATCGGCATCGCGGGATGTGAGAAAACATTGATAGAAGAAGGCATCTTTGAACTCTGGGAGCAGATGAGTTAAGGACACCATTGAGACTAACAAATGCTCTCCTTGATTGAAATGTGTCCTCTTGATCGCAGAGGTCAAGGTCAAGAGAATTTCAGTCTTGATCTTAAATCAAGGCCTTTCCATCTGTTGTACACTGAATAGATTCTTATTTCAGGCAAGTCCAGCATACAAAGCCAGCTTGATGGAGCCATGCAGGAAGTGAATGAAAAGTACCGTATTTTGGAGAACACGGAGAAAACAGCCGTGCGGAACGTTCTAATTGAAGAGAGGAGTCGGTTTTGTACATTTATATCATACCTCAGGCCTGTTCTGGTGAGTCAACCTTCTTTTGACTCCAAGCAACCCTTGTTCATGTTGTTTGCAGCTCTCAGAACAAGTTCCAGAATTGGCCAGCTTACTTCTCACTGATTATATACGGTACCACTAGTTGGAAGAGGCCATCTCATGTTCCTCACTTGGATGGTGGCTTTTGTTTGCTGTTGCAAAGGCACAAGGCAAAAGGCACCATGGCTTACTCTCCCATGCCATGGACCTGAAGAGTTGGGGATGATTACCGGTAATCCCATATGGCACGGGATTCAAACCAGTGACCTGCCACTCGCTAAGCGGACATGATAATTACCAGGCTGTCAGCGCTCCCTGAACGCCACATAATCTGATTTATTCCTGTTTCAGAAAGAAGAGGTTGGTATGTTAACAGAGATTGGACACCTGCAGGAGATTCTACACAACCTTTCCCAGCAATGTAGTGACCCCAAATCCTTGCCACCTGCCAGTGAGCAGGTCATCCTCGACCTCAAAGGTTCAGAAGCCTCACTATCCTTTCAGGTGAGTTCTGGGGTTGGAGCTAAGCAATTTTCTTCTTTAGCCAAATTGATAAAAAAGGCATCAAATTTGTGAGATTTGTCACTTTGTGCTAGATTTAGGCCCTTGTGCCTGATGTTTGGGCTTTTGGCTCGATGGAAGAACACCCACCTTGCATGCGGGTGATCCGGGTTCAGTTCCCGGTGCAGTCTGCAACAAATCTTATGATGCTTAGCCAAAACAGTCAATGGTGATTTCTTTAGCAGTCTGTAAAGCAAATCCAACCCTAAGTCCTAGTTTCAAATCTCCCTCGATTCACGTCGAATTCACTTGAGGCCGGTTTCCACTAGAGTGGACTCCCCCATGGTTTAGGGCGAGTGATGCAGTTTTCACAGGGTTTTGGATAATCCTTTGATGGTTTACAACAAATGGCCTGTTGATTATCCAAAACCCTGTGAAAACCACTCCGCAAGCCGCAGCGGAATCCGCTATAGTGGAAAAGGGCCTTTAGGCTTCGTTCTGATCCATGCATCATCGCCATCCTCATCTTTTTCAGACCCCACCCAACTCTCCCAGCTCTCTTGGCTCCAGGAAGTCGAGCATGTGCAGCATCAGCAGTTTGAACAGTTCATCAAGTGAATCGACGAAATCTCACTCTCCTAGTCATCACTATCGGAGCAGAAGTACATCACAGCCCTATCTACAGGTTAGTACAGGAAGTTGACTTACCTGTCACTAAAGCCCCGTCCACACTAAGCAATGCTGGGACTGCAGAGTTGTGCAAGTGCTTGCGACTGGTTGCAAAGGTGGCCACACTTCATGGCGGCTGAATATTTAATCGCATCATTGTGCTGCATTGAGTTGCATAGTGTGGACGAGGTTTTATCTTCTCAAGCTTCTGAGCTCAGGCAGTCTCTCTAGACAATTCTCAAATTGACGTAAACGAGAAAGATCTGCGCACTTCCACCGAAATTGCAACCATAACCTCGATCTGAAACTGAATGATGTGACGCAGAGAACCCCACGACAGTGACTTAACGATGTTGCGTCAGAGTCGACCATTGCAGAATCATGGATTGCGTCATGTCAGCTGGTTTCAGATCGAGGTTGTGGTTGCGATTTTGGTGGAAGTGCGCAGATCTGTGAATTCGAGAATCGTCTATAACAGCAACATCAGAGAGTGGCCAGTAGTTTACAAGAATGATGGCCATGATGATCTCCCATCTGAAAACCAGTACCATGAGAGTCCGGGGGTGGTGGGGTGTTGGGGGTCGGATGGTGGACGTATGGGAGTTGTCAGAGTTCAGAAGCTGATGAAAGTAGTTCCCATCTCATCTCAAGCTAACAAGTTAATTCATGATTTGGTTCAAACTGCCCCGACATTAATTTCCGTTATAGGCCTAGGTGTTAAATCATACCATTATTTCCATTGCCTCTTTCCAGGAGAATGTCGCATCAAATACTGGAAAATCTCAGAACTTGCAGAACGAGATTTCAGCCCTCTTAAAAAATCCCATCGGCATCGATAAAAACTCTTCTAATTTCCTGTTTGTTTACGTTTATAGCAGCCAATACCCGGCACTTTACGACTGACAAGTATGCCGTCACAAGACTCAGGCTTCACCTCCCAAGATACATTATTCTTAACTCCACCCTCTCCCTCTACGCTGAATCTAAAACAAAAAAAGGTAGGGGGTCGTTGATCACACAGTCACCGAGGANGGAAGTGCGCAGATCTGCGAATTTGAGAATCATCTATAAAAGCACCATCAGAGAGTGGCCAGTAGTTTACAAGAACAAAGGCCATGATGATCTCCCATCTGGGAACCAGTACCATGAGAGTCCAGAGGTGGTGGGGTGTTGGGGGTCGGATGGTGGACGTATGGGAGTTGTCAGCCATGCCTGAGTTCAGAAGCTGATGAAAGTAGTTCCCATCTCATCTCAAGCTAACAAGTTAATTCATGATTTGGTTCAAACTGCCCCGACATTAATTTCAATTATAGGCCCAGGTGTTAAATCATACCATTATTTCCATTGCCTCTTTCCAGGGGAATGTCACATCAAATACTGGAAAATCTCAGAACTTGAAGAACGAGATTTCAGCCCTCTTAAAAAATCCCATCAGCGACAATAAAAACTCTTCTAATTTCCTGTTTGTTTACGTTTATAGCAGCCAATACCCGGCACTTTACGACTGACAAGTATGCCGTCACAAGACTCAGGCTTCACCTCCCAAGATACATTATTCTTAACTCCACCCTCTCCCTCTACGCTGAATCTAAAACAAAAAAAGGTAGGGGGTCGTTGATCACACAGTCACCGAGGAGTATAGGGATGCTTTAGTGTAGAATTGAACCTCATGGCGACTGGACGCCGCAGGTCCATTGCGGTGTACCTCGCGTATGAGGTGAAATACTGTCGGGGGTTTCAACTTACACCAATGCTGTCACCTCCTGTCCTGTTTAGCTCACCCTCGGTCAGCTAATCTACCACTGTGTTGTTTGTTATCCTGTTGTAATTTTCATCTCGTGCGAACACAGGTGGTGTGACTCTTTGCTGCTTTGCCTGGACACGTCAAACTTGCTGTGTGGATAAGTCACTGCCACTGCTAGTGCTGCCGTCTATAGAGCTTGTGCAGTGGCTCATTATGATGTCACTTTTGACCTGCAGTCCACCATGCTGACGTCGACGACAAAGTGCGCCACGTGTAGACCGCGTCATGGTTTGAAGATGCACACACTCCACTTGCGCTAACGACAAAATGCACCACGTGGGTCGCCGACGTCGTTTGACGTCAAATTGGCCGTCAAGATGGCGGATTTTTCCGTGATGACGTCATCTGCACAAGCTCAATATTCTTGCTGACTTAAAGAAACATTTGTATCAGTTCTGTTTAAAGTCTGGCAACACCTATCTTCGACCTAATGGAATGCGGAAGTCATGTAATGTGGCAGAGCCTTGCGGTTTTTAATCATGCCTGTCGATCACTTGTGGTCGTTCCCCGATTGTTCGCGTTGTCCACCGGTCATTCAATAGCCGCATGTGATTAAAGATCCGTGGAAAATCCAACGATCAATTTCCTAACTTCCGCATTCCATTTGGTCAAAGATAGATGTTGCCAGACTTTAAAGACGCATGTGAGGCGGTCTAGGAAAACCCGTCGGATGTCCTTGGATGATCAACAAGGGCTGTCATATTTCCTGTACATGATCACTACTGTTGACATCTAAGCGTGACCCAATGGAATGCGGAAGTCATGTAATGTGGCAGAGCTTTGTGGTTTCATGCCTGTTGACCATTTGTGGTCGTGCCCCGATTGTTCGCACTGTACACCGGTTATTCAAGAGCCGTGTGTGATTAAGGTCCGTAGAAAATCCAACTATCAATTTCCTAACTTCCGCATTCCATTGGGTCGCACTTAGATGTTGCCGGACTTTACCTGTTACGAAGTACATTTCAGCTACCGGTATTGAAATGTGCAGGTTCACCAGTGCCATTAACACTTTTCTCAAATGCGAGATCCGATGGATCTTCCTCGGCTGCCTCACACATATTATCTAGGTATAAATACAGTTGCGCATATTCAGCTGTCCCTACTGGCCTTCTACATGTATATGACACACCGTATTCATAGTACGTGGTGTTGGTGCTTTGCTGTCCTCAAATTATGAACTTTCCTTTAGATACACCCCCAAAGAAATGCTTGTTGTGGTGTTGATGAAGACCCTGTATAGAACTCTTTTACATTAGAAGTTTGAAAATGCTGAAATGCACCAGTCTCTTTGGACAGCTTGGATAGATTTGTGACTCACTGGCAGCATCACCCAGCAACTTTGATTCCACATTTCCTGGATATGATTTTCCTTCGGGAGAAATCCTTGATTCACCCAAGGTTTGAAATGATTTCATAAGGTTTGGATTCTATTTTCCCTTGTCCCTGATGCCCCTCCTCTCCTGGGTACACCTACTATAGAATGTACAGAAATCAGAACCATGTAAAGCCCCATCTTCACTATGCAGCGCTACTCATCTTGCCATCTTTTGGCAATAAGTGCAGCTGACTGCTCCTGTTCAGTCCCAATGTGATCTTATTCGTAAGATATATATATTTATGATCTGACGTAGGCAAATTCTGTCATAAATTTAATACATGTATTTATAGAGATGTCTTTCGCAGGTAACTCTGTACTAATTTAAGTTCTTTTTCAGGCGAAATTAACACTGAATTCTCTGAAGCAGAGCATTGATTTCAATCAACAATGTGCCCAATGGCTATACGTCTGCTACTCTTGCATTCTGTTTTATGCTGAAAGTCAATTTCAACGAATATTTCGACGCTTTCGGAGGATATTTTGAAGTCGAGTCAGCATCGTTGCTCGCGGACTTGAGGTGGATGTTTCAGCCCGATGAAGAAATCAAGTTTCGTAATCCTTCAACAATCCATTCTGATGCGATATTTGTTGTGTTTATTGTTTCAGACCTCAAGCAATTCCATCGGTGACAATGCCAGCGAAGCATCAAGTGAGACCTCAACCCCATCGTCAGAGCATTACCCTGGCTCCTCAACAAGCTGGCCAGAACCACCTCACCAAAACGTGCCCGATCACGGCCCCGCTGAGCGCCCTCACACGATCTCCTCAGCATATGAGAAGAACCACACAAGGCCCGCGATTACGGCAGACACATTCGAACCTCCTGATCCCGGCCTCCTGGATAGAAACGCCAAGACACCGACGAATAACGATCAAGAGGAGGATAAATCTCTGACGGCGCCCTCCACGCCGTCGCATCAGTACACACGGCCAGTTGTTAATGTTCGTCGAGGGTCGATCAGAGATAGTCTGGTTCAGGATCGGCCACCTGTAGGCCCGAAGCCCAAAGCGAAGCCAGTCGCACTACCCATGGTGCCGAACACAATGGGCTACCAAGGTGAGCGAAAGATACTATACACTCCTCATAGTGTATGAGTGTATGAAGAGGAGCGAGACCAAAGCCCTGCTATGGGAGGATGGAGGAATCATCTATCAAATAAAAGCAGTCAGCCACGCGTTTTGCCAAAAGATGGCAACACAGTTCTAGCAGACCAATACAAAAGAAACTTCTCTTGATTGGTGCTCAATCAAGAATGAATGAGTCCGCTATATGCATTGAATTGGGCCGTAGTGACACCTATTGGTCAACTCACTGAGAGGTCCTACATGTGTTACTAGTAGATCTCTTTTTGTGGTGATGAAATAGTTGCATTACGTGATTTCAGATTCAGCACCTATCTACGTGAACATGAATGAACTACAATCAATGGCAACACAACGACAGATGGAACTAGGCTCAGGTGCACCACATCACATACCGAGGAAAATGTCATTACCGGCTCAGGTAAGGGGTAGATCTGAAATCATCATCTACTAATCTATTTGGATTCATTTATTCCCAACGTACATGTTCTATGTACCAATGTCTAGTACTGACTTTGTCGAATCAACAGTTTGTTGGCAAACCACATGTTCTGTGTTTGAAGGGGGTGTTCTACAGAATAGCCATCTGAGTTTGTGCCGGTACTTGCAGGACTCTAATTTCAAAATTTCCCCCAGCCAATTTTACATGGCTTTAAATTCTCAAGTTGATTGCGATTGGCAGATTTATGGGGGGCACAGCAGGTACGCCCCCCCCCCCATGCCGGCAGAGTGTGATGTTTTTTTTGTGGCTCATATGCCTGGAAAGTGCATATTTGGCATCCCATTTATGAAAATATTCTGGGGGTGCCCCCCCCCCCTTTCCAGAAATCCTGGCTCCTCCCCTGATTGCAAGTGCCCTGTGGGTGGAATTAACAACTGACAAAATAGCCATGGCTGCTGCCCAATGCATCTTCAACCTGTTTGTGTATCCAAATCTGTGTGCTTACATAATCGATTGCGTGTTTTACCGGTATTTTTATGCTCTGAACCGTTAAATATTGATGACTTGAACATTACATTATCCACAAATAATTCAGCAAAGAAACAGTTCGGTGAGAAAGGGACTCTTTATACAATGCTTCATCCCAGTGTTGTGTTGTGCTGCCCTCTATGAGGTCTATGACAAACTACCTTTATCCCCTGCTCCTGCATGTCGCTCACTAACCTAATACCGTTGTCTTCTTGCCGCAGAACGTGGATTTAGCAAAGGCTATCCGTGAGCTTGATGCCCATACTGAGGCACTAAGGAGTAGTGATCCTAATGATGTTTCCCCCGGTTGGGGCTTGCAGGCAAGCATGGTGTTTTCCTTTTGTGTTCTGCATGGTTGCCCTCACCTTCCCTTGCACGTTTATTTAGCACCAGAACCGACGCCTTCGTAACAAAGCATGTAATCCTAGGCCTCGTTGCCCCTACTCTTTTATTTTTAATACCCTCCTGGGCCTTTTTCCTGAGCATGGGAGCTGGGAGGTGTAGTTTGCTTTGGTTAGGTCAGTGTAGTTGCCCGTGGCTAGGAATACCCAGTGGAATCTTATGGAGTATGTCTGCACACATCCTGCCCTGACAAGCGTTCCAATCACTCCTACGCTTGCTCACTCCAGGGAGTGCTGTTGGAGGGCAAAGTGACCATAGGCCTTGATTTGTCAAGACGCCTGCACAATCTCGTGTACAGTTCTATAATGTATTACATCGTTGGAAAAAAATATTACATTGAGGCTGGTGCTAAATGTTTGCAGTGGTTTGCTGTTCGTTGTTTGTCTGTGTGTCTGTCAGCGTGAATGTGCGTACATGTACATGTATTTGTAATACCTGTCGTTATGAGTGAATCACTCAAGATCTGATTTTCAGTACGACCAGATTTGTATTAGAGTCATGCCGTTCTGTTTTGAATCTTGCCGTTCTGTTTTGAATCATGCCGTGCTGTTTTGGTTTTGAGTGTTGCTGATCGTTTGTTTTCCCTCTCTTTTTATCCTCCAACAGCAGGGTTTCTTCGTCCATTCTGTATGAATGGATGAAAAGAAGCGAGGTAAAAACCTTGCTGTGGGAGGATATCTCTTTTTCCCTCTTTGACAGAGGTTTGCTCGCTCACTTTGAGTTTGACTTGTACTTGAACAGATGCAGTGCTGTGTAACTATCTGGGAACTTGAACACAGGCGGAATGGATGTCATGCTGTTGCTTGTAATGGGATGGTCATGGACAGTTATATCTGCAAATAAAGACCTTACAAAATGCAGGCGTTGTATGAGTCATGATCTTGAGTTGTGATATGGTGTGATCTCTAGTCGTAGCTGATCATCAAGATCATCTGGTGCCGCAGCTGATGTATAGAAGTTACCAAATTAGATGAGTTTGTAAGTTTGATTTGCCGCGACTCGAGATCGTCTCTACAACTACAGTGCCCCTGAATGTCTTTCTCACCGATGACATGAGATCATGCTGATGACTGTAACGCCACCCGGCATCTTTCTCAGCTGCGATGCAAGATCATCTGATGATTACAGGGTTGCCCAACGTCGTTCTCAGCGATGACTCAAGGTCATGCTGATGACTGCAGCTCTGCCTAACGTCTTCCTCAGCTACGGCTCAAGATCATCTGATGAGAGCAGTGCTGCCCAACGCCATTCTCAGCTATGACTCAAGATCATCCTGACGACCGTAGCACCACCCAACATCCTTCTCTGTTAGGACTCAAAATCATCCTGACGACTGCAGGACCGCACAACATCCTTCTCAATTATGACTCAAGATCATCCTGATGACTGCAGTGCCACCCAACGTCGTTTTCAGCTATGACTCAAGATCATGACTGCCATCATTATTTTCTCTGATATAACTGCCCATAGATGGTGATTAGGGAAGCATGGTTACAATACCGATACTTGTAAATTACTGATCCATGCATGATTGGACTTTTTCATTTCTCGAGATCACATTGAGCTCTTTTACTGTTATCCAATAAAAAGCACAAAGAATGACACACAAAATGATATAATACGAAGGGTCATCTCCAAATTTCACAAATTTTTGATTCCAACCGGGGTCTTCCTCATCTCAGGCACTTTCTAGTCGAGCTACCTAACTTTTCACTTCTTGTAGCTCGTCTAGAAAGTGCCTGAGAAAGACCCCGTTTGGGGTCGAAAATTTGTGATGCAGTTTGAAGATGGCACTGCCAATGAAAATTGTGATATCAGGAGCCTTTCCCTTGACCACAGGAGGACTGGGTTTGTCGAGAATTTGAAACCCACAGTCAAGATCCTTGCAGTATGCTAAACACTACACACTTAAGACATAATATAGTGTGCGGCTGGCAATGCATTAAAATGCATGCTTGTAGATGTGCAAGTACACGATAACGTGCCTACAGAGGTCTAACTTCACGCTTGCATGCCACCCTCTGACAGAGGGCATGCCGTAGGACTCAATGAACCAAACCTCCTCCACATAGGAATGGGGGTTGGTAAACCTGACGTTCATGCAGTTTATCTCTTGAACGTGGTGGATGACCCTCTCCACTACAGGGTTTCCGCCAGAGGGTAAAATGGGTAAAATTCCGTACCCTAAAATTTGTCCAGGGTACTGATCCGTACCCTCAAAAATTTGATAAATTCACATATTTATCAGCAGTATTCATTGTTTTTCACCATTTAACATCATATTTCACGATGGAAAGTGATTTTATGCTTCAAAATACGCCTAAAATGGCACTAAACATCGTTTAAAACCAAAATAAACAAATAAAAATAAAAATAAAAATTAATATTTTTCAAAAATTTTTTTTTTTTTTGGTCCGTACCCTCATTTTTTTTTCTGGCGGAAACCCTGCACTACAGGGTTTCACGCCGAAGTTTGCGGTGAGTGGGTGGTATGGTTTTCACAAGGTTTGGAACAAACAGGCCAAATATTTGGCGAACCATTGAAGATTCTCCAGACCTGGCGAAGAATGCACCTCTCTCTCCGCAAATCATAATGGAAACCACTGTAGTGGAAACTGACTTTATGTCCAAGATCTCCTGCTGCCAGTAGTGTCATATCTAGACCAGCTTTAAGCCTGCCGCATACTGGAGCTATCTGCTGAGCAAAAAGTCATTTGAGACCGTTTGCTCAGCAAATAGCCCGCGTTTGCGTGTATTTTCGGCGAGTTTTCTGCCTCAAATATGCGCACACGCGAGCTATCTGCTGAGCAAACGGTCTCGAATGACTTTTTGCTCAGCAGATAGCTCCAGTGTGCGGCAGGCTTTAGATGCCATTTTGGAAGTAGGATAGGACAGTCAGATATGCTGGAATGTTGTGCTTTGATGTCTTCTGTTACGGTTGTATATGCAGGAGACACTAGAGGCATAATCTGCCAGATTTCTCATCCTTGTCATCTTCTGGATACAAGACATGGAATCGCACAGATACCCACGAGTTCCCTCCTAATAGGTCCTTCGTCTTACATTTGTTTACTTTCTTGCAGATGCCAAACTCACAGGAATTAGCAGACGCAATCCGTGACTTGGAGGAAAGCACGGCTGCGCTACAAAATCATCTTACGAGAGCAGGTTCTCGCTACAGTGTTCCAGCGGCTATGGGACTATGAGCAATACGCCGGCAAGTTCTGACGACACCATCGCCAGCGGTGGTAAGTTAAACGACATCAGTTATGAACTGATGATGACTGAATATTTTTACACATTTCTGCTGTGGATTGATTTGTCAGTGTCTTCTATAAGTTTGGCTTTCTTGTTTGTAGTTGTTGTGGAAGAAGTGGATGCTTATCACTTAATGGGGATTCCTTGCTGAATTTTCATAGAATTGACTTGTGTTATGCCCCTCCCTTTAAATGTGGGATGCAGCATACTGTAAATGTTGCAGTAACTGGCCATGGCCAGGAACCAGACTTGGCCAAAAATTTTCATTAGGTAGGCCTATGCATGGTTGAGGCCTTGTCCTGTGGTTGACGTGAATCATCATATGGCTAGGGCTAATGGTCGATTTCATTGCAACATTCATGACATTGACAATGTTTGATAAACATTGGCCGAGTCTGGGGCCCGGGCCAGTTATTGCAGCATTTACAGTACATGATTCTGACGTATTAGGAATATGCACAACAAGGCCCGTCTACAAGGTTAAAAGTTGATTATGGTTTCAATCTCCTGAAGAGCGATGTTTTTGGGCCTGCAGTCCATGGACTACTTTTTCCCTCTTTGACAGAGGTTTGCTCGCTCACTTTGAGTTTGACTTGTACTTGAACAGATGCAGTGCTGTGTAACTATCTGGGAACTTGCACACAGGCGGAATGGATGTCATGCTGTTGCTTGTAATGGGATGGTCATGGACAGTTATATCTGCAAATAAAGACCAAAATGCAGGCGTTGTATGAGTCATGATCTTGAGTTGTGATATGGTGTGATCTCTAGTCGTAGCTGATCATCAAGATCATCTGGTGCCGCAGCTGATGTATAGAAGTTACCAAATTAGATGAGTTTGTAAGTTTGATTTGCCGCGACTCGAGATCATCTTCACAACTACAGTGCCCCTGAATGTCTTTCTCACTGACGACAGGAGATCATGCTGATGACTGTAACGCCACTGGGCATCTTTCTCAGCTGCGATGCAAGATCATCTGATGATTACAGGGTTGCCCAACGTCGTTCTCAGCGATGACTCAAGGTCATGCTGATGACTGCAGCTCTGCCTAACGTCTTCCTCAGCTACGGCTCAAGATCATCTGATGAGAGCAGTGCTGCCCAACGTCATTCTCAGCTATGACTCAAAATCATCCTGACGACTGCAGGACCGCACAACATCCTTCTCAATTATGACTCAAGATCATCCTGATGACTGCAGTGCCACCCAACGTCGTTTTCAGCTATGACTCAAGATCATGACTTGCATCTTTATTTTCTGATATAACTGCCCATAGATGGTGATTAGGGAAGCATGGTTACATTACCAGTACTTGTAAATTACTGATCCATGCATGATTGGACTTTTTCATTTCTCGAGATCACATTGAGCTCTTTTACTGTAATCCAATAAAAACCACAAAGAACGACACACAAAATGATATACATGTAGGCTAATACGAAGGGGCGTCTCCGAATTTCACAAATTTTTGACCCCAACTGGGGTCTTCCTCAGGCACTTTCTAGTCGAGCTACCAAACTTTTTTCTTCTGGTAGCTCAAGTGCCTGAGGAAGACCCCGGTTGGGGTCGAAAATTTGTGAGCTCTTTTACTGTGATGCAGTTGGAAGATGGCGCCAATGAAAATTGTGATATCAGGAGCCTTTCCCTTGACCGCAGGAGCACTGGGTTTGTCGAGAATTTGAAACCTGCAGTCAAGATCCTTGCAGTATGCTAAACATTACACACTTAAGACATAATATAGTGTGCGGCTGGCAATGCATTAAAATGCATGCTTGTAGATGTACAAGTACACGATAACATGCTACAGAGGTCTAACTTCTTGCTTGCATGCCACCCTCTGACAGAGGGCATGCCATAGGACTCAATTAGCCAAATCTCCTCCACATAGGAATGGGGGTTGGTAAACCTAGCGTTCATGCAGTTTACATGTATCTCTTTGTCATCTTCTGGATACAAGACATGGAATCGCACAGATACCCAGGGTTTCCGCCAGAAAAAAAATGAGGGTACGGACCAAAAAATTTTTTTTCAAAAAACAAATTTTTTGAATTTTTTTTCTTCTGATTTTTAAAAGGTTTTAAATGATGTTTGGTGCCATTTTAGGCATATTTTGAAGCATAAAATCCCCGCGCCGGTCATGCCGGTTGTTTGGTTTCGTCCGGCACGTCATGGAAAAATGCATACTCAATGTTTTTGAGGGTACGGATCCGTACCCTGGAAAACTTTAGGGGTACGGAATTTT
Source organism: Notospermus geniculatus (assembly GCA_002633025.1). Taxonomy (NCBI): domain Eukaryota; kingdom Metazoa; phylum Nemertea; class Pilidiophora; order Heteronemertea; family Lineidae; genus Notospermus; species Notospermus geniculatus. Next base: position 482,708 of record NMRB01000152.1, read on the forward strand.
ACCCATTTTACCCTCTGGCGGAAACACTGATACCCACGAGTTCCCTCCTAATAGGTCCTTTGTCTTACATTTGTTTACTTTCTTGCAGATGCCAAACTCACAGGAATTAGCAGACGCAATCCGTGACTTGGAGGAAAGCACGGCTGCGCTACAATCATCTTACGAGAGCAGGTTCTCGCTACAGTGTTCCAGCGGCTATGGGACTATGAGCAATACGCCGGCAAGTTCTGACGACACCATCGCCAGTGGTGGTAAGTTAAAGGACATCAGTTATAGGCTGATGGAGATGGAATATTTTTACACATTTCTGCTGTGGATTGATTTGTCAGTGTCTTCTCTAAGTTTGGCTTCGATTCTTGTTTGTAGTTGTTGTGGAAGAAGTGGATGCTTATTACTACTTAATGGGGATTCCTTGCTGAATTTTCATAGAATTGACTTGTGTTATGCCCCTCCCTTTAAATGTGGGATGCAGCATACTGTAAATGTTGCAGTAACTGGCCATGGCCAGGAACCAGACTTGGCCAAAAATTTTCATTAGGTAGGCCTATGCATGGTTGAGGCCTTGTCCTGTGGTTGACGTGAATCATCATATGGCTAGGGCTAATGGTCGATTTCATTGCAACATTCATGACATTGACAATGTTTGATAAACATTGGCCGAGTCTGGGGCCCGGGCCAGTTATTGCAGCATTTACAGTACATGATTCTGACGTATTAGGAATATGCACAACAAGGCCCGTCTACAAGGTTAAAAGTTGATTATGGTTTCAATCTCCTGAAGAGCGATGTTTTTGGGCCTGCAGTCCATGGACTAACATCAAATGGAGATTGAGATGTTTGAAAAGGTTGGGGTGCATTTGGGAATATTCAAAATCAGTCTTGGCCATATTACAACAGTCCATGGCCATTTCGAATTAAAACCAACACTACTCTGTGGAGAATAATTTGTTTACCTTGTAGACAGGCCTTCAGTTTTACCTTATTTGCATGTTTTCTCCTAGCTTTTACGGCAACAAAGTCATCTGGTGGAAAATCTATTGTGAAATAATCCTACCATTTCATGGGAGATTTTGAGGGGGCATCTCAGAAGTGTTGCTGTGAACTTAGGGAGGGGTATTTTAAGGGGTCGTGTCAGAAGTGTTGTGGGACTTGGGGGACATCACATCTGAGCATTTGTTGTTTAGACTGGGCATCTCAAATACCAATAGGAGCAGTCAGCCGTGCTTATCGCCAAAAGATGGCAGCAAAGTTCTAGCGGACCAATGCAATAGAAAATTCTCCTGATTTGTGATCAGTCAACCATGCATAGGTCCGCTATCCATTGAATTGGGCCGTAGTGACTCCTATTGGTCAACTGACTGACACCTCCTATTGGGGTGGTTTCAGCAGAATAAGAAAACCACACCAATATGATTTATCACGGGAGCTGATGTTGGAAGTGATATCCATTACTTGACAGATGACTTTGTTGCAGGTTGCATTTTTCTGCTTCGGTTTATCTTCATTTATTCGACTTTATTTTGGGATCAACGAGATTGCTTACTACCGGGTACCCCTAAACCTCTAGTCATTATTGCCTCTGGAACAGAGACAGCGTCCTGATTGAGGACACCTTATGCTATCCTTTCTAATCTTATTGATTTGACATGTGTCATCAGAACATATCTGTGTAATTAATATACCGGTAGCAGCCAATGTTTGAAGGGTAGTACTGTCAATGTGATATTGGCTGATAGAAATTCAGTTTATACACTATTGTGGCAAAATTGGCATGAAATCTGAAGTTGAGATGGTCTGCTAGGCACCGTGGCGTGTGACCTGTGCTATGTGAGGTATGGTCTGGTAAAACAGTTGTCTACGTGACACTTGCATTGATGTACCGGGTTGGGATCTTGTCGTGGATTATAGATTTATGAGCATGCAAACCCTTTGTCAGGCTGTGCACAATAGATTGCTCGCAAATGATCATCAGTTTATGCACAAAGTAAAGTTACAAAAGCTTCATTAATAGTAATAGTAAGCTGCATGACTTGCTGATTGAGACAAACTGATTTGGGTTCATTTTGATACGCCCTGTAGAAGAAACAAAGTAAGCAACCTCGTCCCCACTGCATGCCGTGCAATTCTGTGAGCCTGATGTTTTTGTTTTCAGACATAGATTTTGATAAGTTGGAAGTTGAGTGCAGGGATAAGTTTTCCACAACCTCTCCTTCAGCATGCTTCACTACACCTACTCCTACAACTACAACTGAAGTCAACTGTCAGCTGAGCGCCAGGCCCTTGGGCCTCTTGTTCTGCTTTGGTTTATCTTCATTTATTCGACTTTATTTTGGGATCAACGAGATTGCTTACTACCCCTAAACCTCTAGTCATTATTGCCTCTGGAACAGAGACAGCATCCTGATTGAGGACACCTTATGCTATCCTTTCTAATCTTATTGATTTGACGTGTGTCATCAGAGCATATCTGTATATTATAGCAGCCAATCTTTGAAGGGTACCGTAGTACTGTCATATGATATTCGCTGACAGAAATTCAGTTTATACACTATTGTGGCAAAATTGGAGTGAAATCTTAAGTAAAGATGGTCTGCTACTAGGCATCACGGCAGGTGTTCAAACCTGTGCTATGTGAGGTATGGTCTGGAAAAACAGTTGTCTACGTGACACTTGCATTGATGTAGCCTACTGGGTTGGGATCTTGTCGTGGATTATAGATTTATGAGCGTGCAAACCCTTTGTCAGGCTGTGCACAATAGATTGCTCGCAAACGAACATCAGTTTATGCACAAAGTAAAGTTACAAAAGCTTCATTAATAGTAAGCTGCATGACTTGCTGATTGAGACAAACAGATTTGGGTTCATTTTGATACGCCCTGTAGAAGAAACAAAGTAAGCAACCTCGTTCCTACTGCATGCCGTGCAATTCTGTGAGCCTGATGTTTTTGTTTTCAGACATAGATTTTGATAAGTTGGAAGTTGAGTGCAGGGATAAGTTTTCCACCGTCCCCCGCAATAGCGAGCTGAGTAAAGCGTATCGGTCGCTGATGGCTGGTGGGAGGAGGCCCCACTCTACTGCAGGTGTGTGAATCGTCACGGGACGGGGTGTCGGGCATACCCTCTATCCTTATAGTTTTGGTGCTTGTTTGCTTTTAGGCATTTAGCATTGTCATTGTTTTTCTCTCGCACTGCGAAATATGCTATTCCTACGTATTACATCGGTGAAAGGTTCCCAATTGAAATTTGGACCCTGTCCTAGATATAGAGTGGGAGGACTTCCTGAAAACCTTGTAAATTAATCTTACTAATGACCTAATTGTATTTGGCGAATCGTGAGGTGTTATGTCTCTTCCTCCTAGTCTCTACCACACTTTTTTCACAGTGGTTGTCAGTCACTCAACCATTTCCATCCTGTTTCATGTTTCATAAATCTAGAGTTGGCAAATTGCATGTAAAGGTACTCCTAGGCATGCTGTGATGGGCATGTGATAGTTTTACTAGATTATGTATCGTGATAGGTGGCGTTGCTTTTCATAGGTACGGTAGAGTAGTAGCTTGTAGAAAATTTAGGGATTGGATTGAGAAAGAGTGCATTTTAGATCGATTTTCATATCGTCCTTCGGGCTCGTGATCATAGTCACACTGCCACCATTTTGCATTGAAATGATATTTATGACTGAAATGAAGGAGACACTCCCGTAATTTTGCTCTACCTGATCATGGCAAAGAATCGTCATCACATCCTGCCAATTAATGGAGTTTCTGTTTCATTCCAGGTATACCATGTGTTCACAGTGGTATCGCCACCTTGCGGCGTGGCTCATTGCCTGCGAAACCACCGCCACCAGTTCGCCGATCCACATCAATGACGCCAGTTCCTCCACCTATGGTGCCTACATTACCCGGGGTCCCTGGAAGCGGTGGGTCGACACCGCATGGCACGCCGACGCATAAGCGTTCTCAGAGTGTGACGAGTGAGGTCCAGATGAACTATGCAGAACTACAGCGAGAATTCACTGATAAAACTCAGTCACCGAACGTCGTGAGGGTACCACCTCCGCATGTTCCCGTGGGGTCTGCCGGTGTAGGACGACAGATGCATCCACCTCCTCCTCCTATTGACAATGGGATGAATGATATAACACCGACGGCAGATGGCGGCACTGTGCATACTCACGCTAATATGATTCAAAGCCTAGCGGCGAAGTTCGCCGCTCTAAATCGGACCGATAGTATGGGGGATTTACCCCCACCACCGCCGCCGGAAGAGTTGGCCTACTTGAGTCAACCACCGCCGCCTGTTAACCCCCCACCTGAACCCGAGGGTGAAGTGACGACGTTCTTGTCGCAGATCAAGCAAGGAGTTAAGTTACGAAAGGTGCAGTCGAATGATCGCTCGGCACCGAGGATAAACTATGCCCGCGTTTGATACTCATTTTGAGATTAAATCAACATGTTCTGTCTGATTCTACCGTAATCTGTTTAAAGGTGCTGCATTGTTTTTAATGGCTCTGATTGAATTCAAGTCCATGTGAGTGAATCATCGTTCAGCCTTCATTGATCATTTCAAAATTAAGGGGATTTGACAGTGTGATGTTTGGAAAATAGAGCATTTTGCAAAAAGATGTGCTCTGGTCGAGGGCAGTGTTGGGAGACCTTGACTCTGTATGACATTATACCCTTATGCAAAATGCATATGTGTGAAGTTTTCAAAAAGTTGCAAAAAATCAACGTGGTGTGTGACTAGACTGGTTCCCAAATCTGCCGCCACCACACCCATGGTGCTCAGTCAGCTTAAAAACGGGATGATCCACCATTTTGCGTCTGTTTAAATGACATAAATGACGAGGGACGAGTTGTATTTAGCAGTGTCCTTGTGGATTATGGACCATCCTGTCTCTAACTGACAGAGCGCCGCAAATGTGGAGGCAAGTCCATCGTTCAAAGGTTAGTGAAGTTCTGAGATTAACCCCCTTAGAGTCCAGCATGTAAAATTTCGTCATTAGTCTTGCTCACATCACAACCCCGTACAGTGTACCAGAGATAAGGTACCGGTACCAACTTTTCCTATTCGACCAAGAAACTTCAAACTTTGAATCCCAATAATGATCATCACATCAGCTTAGTGACAAACTGTGGCCCCCTGTTTCACCATTCATAAACTGAACACAGACTGTGCCAAACGTGTATCTTTCTGGCAAGAAAATTCAGTTTCTTCATCACTTCTGGCACTCTTGGAAAAGACATTTTTCTTCTTTAACAATGAATAGACTTGACAGAAACTAACTATGATACAGGGTGTTTCACAATATTATTCCGTTGACTTTGTTTTTTTGGAAGCACCCTGTTGGGTAGCCTAGTACGGTAACCTTTTCCTAACACTTTGGCCTCAGGCTTTTAGTTGTAAATAATTACTCATGAAGATGAATAGTAATCACTTGAGAAAACACTAAATTCACTCGAGTACGGGGGTCGGCCGGGGGGGGGGGGGG
>NMRB01000152.1:488250-511176 GCA_002633025.1 Notospermus geniculatus
AAGGTTCATGGCCGACCGCCAAGACACTCCGTTAGCACTAACAGGGCCTAACAGAGAAATTCCGTAATGGTAAAAGCCATTGCATACCTCTCTGTTAGGCACTGTTAGTGGTATCGGAGTTTCGTGCGGCCGGCCCAGGGCATTAAAACCAAGTCAGTGGGTTCATGCCTTAAGACTGGGGGAAAGGGCTAAGAACCACCGAGTAACTCACCAGGACAGAATGGAGTTTCTGCAGTAAACACTGTATACCGGTACTACTGTGCGGTATGCCACCTTGTAGACAGTGTGTGGGATTCAAAAGCAAAAAATTGACATCAGTGATTACCTCATTTTATTCCTGCTTTATTTTATTCCACTGATTTATGTAAATCTCTATGTTGAGGATAAATATTACTCACGTGTTGCTAGATAATTTGTAATGTAATGAAGTACATTTAATATAAGTTCACTGAATCTATTTCTTATTGAGAGGAGATATAACTATTGCCGCTATTATGGTTGATTTTCGCACCAATGAGTAGGGCCTACACCTGTCAATTAAAGCAGATTGTTCGCGTCTGTCCAAAGTGAACCAAAAATAATAAAACGACCCGTTTTATTCGTAACAACAACTGGTAAATGCATTGCAGCGGCCGCTCCGGGAACGGTTCTGTGGAATCTTTGACTCGGCACGAACAGTCCGCTTTAAGGCAGCGTGGCCCAGTCCTAAGCACTGGGTTACACAGGACAGTACATGTGTATTTATAGTACACAATTACCAAGGAAGATTGAGTCTAAAAACTGGATGGGTAACTTCTGTTGGCCATGTATTTGTATTTGTATGTTTCAATCAGGAACGAAGCCATGGCATTAATGGCCCTGGTAAGTATGGAAGAGGCCATCTCAAGCTACTCATGTTCCTCACTTGGATGGGGACTTTTACTTGCCCTTGCAAAGGTACAAGGTACTGTACAAGGCACCACGGCTTACTGTCCCGTGCGATGGACGTGAAGAGCCAGGGACGATTCATATGTGGCCCTGTACTTTGATTTGATACACAAATTTGAATCATGTTTTCGAAACTTTGCAGGTGTACCGGGGTATTGAAAAATCTCTGCAGGTTCACGTTGGGACCTGATTTTCAAAATGGTGACGAACATACAATAGCTTACAATGCTGTGGAGTTTTAATAATTTTGTTAATTGTCAGCATTGTATGATTTTGTTCCAATTCATCTTTGTAAATAGTCTAAGGATCTGATATTTGTTGTAACTCTTGTAAATATTTGTTTCTGTTGTTGAGAATACTAGGAAATAGCTAGTAATGATTTTGTGTTCGACATGCTCTGTTAATTCGCTGCATTTTTCCATAAGGGGCTGCTTGGAATTTAAATGTATTTTCTTCGAATTAATCTTCTCTTTCTCTTCTTCTGCTGTGGGCTGGTACAATAGGTTGTTGTAGGAAGTGCTAGTTAAGTAGGCCTAGTGAGAATTCTTTTTCACAACTGAGCATCAGTAAGAAAAGTCTTCTAATGACTTAGGAAATCTATAGTGAGCTTCTGAAAATGGACTTTAGAATCCCACCAAACTTACAATACGACTATTATTGAAGGCGCTTACAGAATTCCTTACATTGAATGACACTTTTTTGAGATGTCCCTATTATTTTTAGAATTTCATAACTTCAGCGTGTTCGATTACTAATGCCACGCTCCTTGAGTATTACCGGTAAGTGCCACAGCGTTCTTGTTAGCGCTGACGTCACAATTGGCACCTGGCCCAAGTGAGCGACCCTCTGAGCCGGTTACTTCGGGAAAAGGTGGCGGCAAGCCTGATTCTGCCAATGGAGAAAGAAAATGCTTTGGCACAATGACACTTTACTCGAGCTAGGCGTGGCACCGTTCGTTTACTCGGCGTCACTGCACATGCTCCACAATGCGTGATACCTGAGCTTACCCAAGTAATCGAACATGCTACTTATTCGTTCACACTGCAGCAACTCCAACAGTGTAAGGCTGTTTCACCATTTGAGATCAGTGGGAGCTTGGACAATTGAAGGAATAGCTTAATCATGTACTACCAAGTTCTCCGAGTGTGGAGTATTGCTCTTCCTCCAATCGATCACACTCCCACTGATTTTCTTGGAAATAGTAAATTTTACATACCATTGGACGGCAGCACTGAAGTTACCAACCATCTTAGATTTAATGAAACCTGAATTATATTAATATCATGTCAGCATTCAGTGATAATTTGGTATATTTAAATGTTCTCAAACACTTAGATCGTCATGTGTGTGTTAGTGCATCAGTGTGTCAACAGTGATCGTGAAAATGATGAGCTTTGTTTTGCTAACATTCGTTGTCACAAGTCAGATGGCGAGGCGTCCTAATTTGAACCGTCATTTTGTTCTTCTGCGTATCCGCTTGTCTGTAGTTTAGCTAGCAAAGCTTGTGAAGTCTTTCAAGTGCTTTAGAAATTAGTTACCGGTATACATGTAGGTGCCGACAAATATCTAATGAAGGTTAATTTCTTGAATAATTTCCGGGTAAAGCAAATTCAGTGAAACTGTCACCCCAATCAGTTGATGAGCAGCCCCTGTTTTCTTGCCCTTTTACTCATCGACCCCCAAAGTCCAGCAGACGGCATTTTCTGTCAGTTTTCTCCCATCCTATGGTATTGATTGAAAATTATTTGAAGAAAGGTTGTTCCTCCGAACCATCTGAAGAATGTTTCTTCAAATTTTTTCCAGTTCATTTCAAAGGCTTGTAGAAAACTTCAATGGAAGGTACGGTCTGCTCAAACTTGGGAGCAGATGAGTTAATCATGTAAGATAATCATTATCTTTTTATTGATATTTTCCATCTTTTGGCTCTACCTTCTGGTATGTGTTTCAATAATAATGCTTGTGTATCGATTCCTTTGCAAAACATACAAAAAACTTGATTTCTACACTAAGAACATTTACCCTTGAAATAATCAGTTTGGTTCATCTGTACTTTATAATATCCGTTAGAAATGTATGAAATGACAATAAAACTGACTGAGAAGACATAAACATTGTTCAGTGTTTTGAGTGTATTGTCATAAGGTTTGACTGGCTTTCTTCGAAAATCAGTCTTTTTCAGGGCGCGAGTAAGAGGTATGCATAAGAATAGCAGCGGAACTGAATGACCAAAGTTATGAAATTAAAACCTTTATTTGAGAATTTGATAAGTTACATGTACAAGTACGCACAGCATCAAGTGAAGTACTGAGTATACACCTGCTACTTGAGTGATCACCTGAGCCACATACAGGAATTTACATGTGTATGAAGCATGTAAAACTCTGAAGTATGTATAAAACTGCAGACGGTACAGATGCTCCTGCCTCATTTCCATCCCAGGAATATAACCTACTAGTGTTTCTTCCTAAACCTTGTTGGATGCTTCCATAATCACCACACTACACAACTGAGATAACTTTTCCCAGTCACTTTCATACAACACAGTCATCAAATTGACATTTCTTTCAGTGCCTTGTACAGCAGAAGACTTCAGACAACAGGTTTTGCTTCAAGCAGCAGATAACCATATCACATAAGATTAAAAACGTCCTGTCCTAAAAATCGCCGTCAATCATCTTCATGCAGAAATGAAGTGTCTACTTTCATTGTCCTAATCTTCTCCCGTTGTAGTCTTGCCTTTTCTCGATTTGCCTGTATTTTGTCCAATCTCTGTAAAGAAGAATGTTTTCAAGTAAGGATGAGAGGTGCCTGGTGTACCCGTAACCATTTCCAAGATTTTCAAATCAAACAAGGAAGCAGGAAGCTTCTTTGAATCTTGCAATGGGCCCGTGTTCCTTCTGAGAATCATTACAACAGTCTGCGCAAAGACAAGAACAGTAAAATGACTTCCTGGAAAGCTTTGTTATCAATACAATGACAGATTGAAAAATTTTCTGTATTTTACTGCTAGCCAAGGAGCTTACATGGAATGACCAGTTTAAAATCCTTTCGAGTGGACACTAGCCTGAAGCCCTCATGGACTAAGAACATATCCTACCTCCCGCTTCAAACACTTTGTCATTTCTCTATCCAAATTTACCGAAGTACTTTTGGAATGGATGCTGAAAAGTAAAGAATAAAGTACAGTTACATGTAGCTGTCAACCTTTCCACAAGTCTGGAGAGGTAGGTCAACACCATGTTATTGGGGAGGTAGGCTATAGGCCTACCATGTGTTATTGAAGTGGACAGAGGCCGAGGCAAATTTAACCTGGCTCATCATTCGTTATCACAGCTGGAATATGTGGAAGACGTCGGTGAATTGTAATAGCTTACATCAGCATGACACTTCATTAGTTTTCTGATCACAATGTTGCATTCTTCTGTGTGGAGATGTGGCGACAAGTCCGCATGCATCTTTATCTTGGTTTGAGATGTCAATTATAATAACTGCAAGGACAAACATACATTTACCAGTAAGGGTATGCCTACTGGTATGCCAAAGTGATGAAGCCACTGCAAGGTCCTCCGGCTCCAGCTCCAGCAGGACCCTAGCAAACGGTGGTACGGGCCTACAACAACGATCTTGACACACAGCTCTAATTCAGTCTAGGCCTACCATGGGGTACGTCTAACATGTCTAATCAACTCAACGCCATAATACAAAAAGTGGCTTGTACCCCTTCATTCAATAAGCCAATATCAAATGGTTCGACATTGGTGAAGATCTGCAGGGATATTTTACTCCAAGGATAACTCTTCCATTCACACCAGGTAATCGTAGGTAATCATCATACATGCATATACATTGTATATCGATAGTGATAACTCATCATACACGGTCATAGATAGGCCTATAGCGGCCGGCCGTTTAAGTTCCATGTTTGTTAGGCTTAAGACTGCTTACCCGACTCTTTATTTCGAGAAAGAGTAGACTTTCGTTGCATAACTATACGGCACACAATACCAAATATGCTCTGCTGTATGTAAGATGTAGGCCCTAATTCCTACAGTTGACGATGGTGGCAGCACTATACGATGACACTTACACTCTCCAGCCAGCAAAAAACACTCTCCAAACTAGGCATCTAGTACCACATACCAATAAATNACTGTACCCCGCCCGCCCGTACGGTGTACTAGGCTAGCTAGGCCTACAAAGTACCGGTAGGCCTACGGTAGGGCCTACAATCAATACAAAAAACTTGGCCAAAACGCAAATAAAACAATCAGTGCTGCAGCAGGAGATCGATCGAGAGAATTGAGATTTATCATATTGCAATACTTTACTAATGGAATACCCCTTAAAAGGTGAAAATACTCTTCAAATTCTGAATAGAAGAGTATTATACTCTTTGTACTTCAAAATTATCTAAAGCCCTGCTGGACTCGCCGATTGGGAGAGGGGAATCTAACACAATTTAGGCCTAACAAGCTTTCACTTCTTTATCAATTTCAGAAAAAGAAAGTTACACCTGAAGATATTGCTGAACTTGATTTGCTGTGTAAGTAACTTGACCTATTGTGTCATTATTTTCATACAAACCATGCATTCTGAAGTTGATTGACACATTTGAAATCCTTAGAGTGCGACTTTCTCTCTGAAATGTATAATCTCTAGGTCAGTTTTTTTTAAAGAATAACATGATAACTTGGTCATTGGAGCAGTTTGAGAAACCAATCCTTCTGGAAAAACCGTGAAATTCTCTGGATTTCGTTTAAATGATTAGTGTATACCGGTAAGTTGTAATTATTACTGACGGTCATGTATTTTTTACAACAGATATTCAAGATCACTCTGGTTCAAAGAAATGGCATGTCTTCCAGCTGGAAAAAGTCAAAGGTAATATCCCTACTCTGTCATTCAGTCAAGATGGATTTCCTTCATTCATGTCATTTTTGGATGTGATAAACACAAAATTTTTTGAATTGTCTATGCACCTGTGACCATTTGCTTTATGATTTTATTGGATGAGCTGTGTTCATGAAAAATCTGAATTTTGAGATAGACATTTACTCCCAAACAGAGGTTTGCCAGGAGAATTATTTGTGAGTTCTTGGTACTGACTTGTAACACTGTTGACTGGCATTCATCAGGCCTTCCCATTTGACGGGCGCTAAAATGTGCATGCGCGTTGCAAAAAATAGAATTCCTATTGTTTGCGAGGCACAGACATGCACATTTTCGCGCCCGTCAAACGGAAAGGCCTGATTCAAGTGTTATGTATTGTTGTATCTATAAGAAGTGTAGGCCCACAGTGAATTTGAATCTACCGCCAGGTCATAGATCCTGGTACTTCAGTACTCTGAAGTAAGGGTGTTGTTGTTTTTTTCGTCTGATGTTTCCGTCTTTTACTGGTACTTTTGGCCTTGTATAAACAAAGTCTACATGTCTTCCTCCTTCGGGTAAAATTTAACTGCAGAATGGAAAAAACTTGTAACTCGGAGCATAATCTTCAATGTCCATCATTGCGATGATGTCTGTTTTGGGGAGGTACTTAATGATTATTTAAAGAGTCTTGGTTGCACTCTCCGACTTCTCTTATTCTTCAGGTGGTGTCTCTGAGAAAACACAAGGATGCATTCTGGTTACGGTTCCACTTCGACGCCGAGAATGACCGCTTCAAATCAAATGATATTATTTACATGGTTTACTATCCGAATACTGATTATGTTGTCCTGACTGCAATGAAACAAGCCCACAAAGATAGTATACTGCAGGTACATTCAATCACAGTTTCTTCATACTTTCTTACTTGGGTATTGAGAACATTGTGAACAGTACAGCTTCTGCTTGATACCTGTATTGGACTCAGAACTTTGATGATCAAGTTCAAGTTTTTGATTGTGATCTACCGGTAATCAAATCACACAATTAAGTCCTGACTCTACCATCGGGCTCTTTGACTACCCAGTAGGTATAACCTCATTTCTTTTTCCCCTTTCCTAGGCATTGAAAGTTGCTTTAGGCTGTAAGACGGTGAAGCAGATGAAGTTGTCGGGAAAGTCAGTCACATCATTATTTCAACTTGCACTCAACAAAGACAGCCAGGTAAGTCACTGACTGATTCTAGAGGGTGAACACCAATGGTATTCAAAGGAAGGTCTAGTGGCTCAGGTCTCAGACTAGCAAGCATGAGAACTCTGGTTCGAATCCCAATGTCAGTTGACAGTGTAACTCTGGCAAAAGGAATATCGGTTTAAATGTTTGTTACTACATGTAGTAATTGAACATCTGCTTGAACAACTTGTGGGTGGGGGCTGTACTTGAAATGATTATCTGGTTTCTTCTGTTAATGTTGTGTCACTATTGTCTTTTCTAGGGCTCATTCAGCAAGTTCAGACTAAACCAGGTGGATGCAAATCCCTTGTCTGTAAGGCAGAAGCAAAAACGAAAAGGTAAGCCATTTCTGGAATATTCTCTAGAATGGAAAAATGCTGTTCCCTAATCTTGGAGGAATTTCCTCCCCAAACCTTCGCCCCTGGCAGAGGTGTCAGTCTGCTATTAATTTCTGTTTCCCTTTTGTAATTGTGATCTTTGTGTTTCAGTCCCCGATGAAGATGATGACGATAAAATGAATGAATTTGCCACACAGAAACGAAGACGAACAGAAATATTACTTGATATATTTGGACCAAATGAACAGCCACAACTTGAGAAAGTAGAATTTACGGTAAGAGTGTCATTCTTGGTCTCTACACCCAGCTGTTAAGTTCTCCACACAATGATATTGATAGCTTTGAGCACACAATGATATTGATAGCTTTGAGCAGTGGCATTTACAAGACTGGAGTCTACGCAGAAACCATGGCGTCTCTGTCTTAATGGCTCACGACTGTTAGAAGTCAATGCATGTAGTGGAAAAGGTCCGGAATGAAATTTGATTGGTTGGTGCCCTATTTGGAATATAATAGGAATTCCCTGACACATTAAGCCATGCACGTCGACATGGTCGAGGCCTACAAAAGGAAACCACAGTATTAACGAGACGTCCGTACAATACAACTATTTGGTTCCTACCAAATATGGCAAACAATGGTTTGAAGACAAATAAGTTAACATAGGTATTTTGGGCGAAAGGATTTGGTGAAACCTGTGACAGCTATCGGCTATACCACAATGTTTACATGTATATGCAGCGGGAATTCCCTTCTCCATGATAACGTTAATATTGTTCGGCGATCTTATTCCAAGATTCAGTAAATTCAGTAAATTGCATCAACTCTCATGCTTCCGAGCTAAACTGCCGGAATTTTAGTGCCGAAGGTTGCATTTTTCTCAGTTGAGTATTATAAAATCAAGATAATGTCAACGTCTTGCAATAGATAAACATGTTTAGAACAATTTGAACCTATTGGTAATCTGAAGTTTGATCTGATGACTTCAAAAAATGCATTTGAAGTGTGATAAATTTACAGTAGAGGCCTCCTGCGCATGCCCAGATTGATTTCTTCCGGTCGTCAATAATATTCTATTGGCTTTGCTGTGGAGGTGGGCGTCGACTACGCCGGTTTGGCTGCGTCACCGTACTATTTTTAGGAGGGCTTTCCCCATGTTGTGGCCGTTCTCCGAAAGGTGACGCCTCTATAGCAAATTCCCTTCCTAACAGTCGTGGGCTGCTATTCCATCCGCCTAACTGTTTATGATGAGTTTTTTTTCACGTTTCAGTTGGAAACAAAGTTTCGTGGAGTGAAACATGCACCGGGAATGCGTGATCGTACAGAGCCATTCCGGTGCCACGTGAATTTCGAGGGTGAGAACGTACTGGAAGGTATACGTAACCTAGCAGGTACTGGAATATTGGACATTAAGATGCCATCCCATCTGAGCAATCTGCACTCGATGGCAAAAAATCATATCACACTGGCAGAGAAAGAAAAGACCGAGGACACTGAACAAGAGGGATAAACATATTCCTTTGGCTTGTACTATGGACACAAGGACCTGTGATATATCATGTATAGTTTAAAAGGGGACGCTTTCGCTGAACCTATCTGCAATTGTAAATACTGCATGCATTCTGGTAGTGGGTAGCTACTTTGTAGCTGGCTGTGTGGACAATTTATTCTATGAGGAAATTAAGAGGCAGGGACTTTATTCACAAAGCCCCCATAACTTTAGGGGCAGGCAAATCCTTTGTCAGGCTGATAGTCAATAGGTTGTCTGCAAATGGACAATAGCTTCTGCACTCCCGTAAGTTAAGAGAGCTTCATGAATAAGGTTCCTGGTGTGTTTATTTTTATGTACATTCAACATAATTATGATTCCCTTCAGCTAAAGTGCTTTTCAGAATGTCCAGTCATTTTTGCACTCATTTTATCTTGCAATGGAACCTAACCACAAACCAAAAATGGGCCAGTTACGTGTGCATGATTGCATGATTACATGTATGTTGAATCAGAGTATAGACCTGAACAAGGTCCTATTAGAAGTCTGTCAACCATGAATTGACATGCACACATAATTGGCCAATTTGTAGTTTGTGGTTAGGTTCCATTGCAAGGTCAAATGAGTGCAAAAATGACTGGACATTCTGAAAAGCACTTTAAATGTTACTGGGCCGTTGGCCATTCAGTGTCTATTCCAATTTGATAATACCAATTAAGATTTAATACACAAACCGCATTTCTGGTTCACTTTGTCGTGTGTGACTTGGTGGTTTGGGCTTTCCATCCTTGCTGGCTTCAGTACAAATGGTACTTGGATTCTGAACTGGAAGGGCCGATTCGATTGCATCTCCTGCATAGTCACCAGCAATTCAATTTGTATTCAGTAGGTATCCGTTCAATGGATTGTTGAACCTTTCCACTGTGTGACTCTTCAGTCCATCCATGCTGACGGTTTTGGAATCAAGATAATTCGGGCATTGTGGCACATTTATTTTTTAGTGTGAAACGTTCTTCAGAGGGCCATGGCATTTGACAAGTTCTGTGTATGTCAAGGAAACTGAATTACAGTTATGCCTTTGATTGAGCCCTGTATGGAAAATCACTCACTGCACCCCATGTCAGTGGAATTAGGCCACGTATTACTCTTATAAAGTGGACAGGAAAACCTGATGAGAACATGCATAACATTTATTGGTTATAAAATACAGGTAAATCTTGATCAGTTGGTGATTGATTCAAAACCTTCTTTTCTTTGACCCTGAAAAAAAGAATGAACGATATTATAATACATGTACAACTTATAACATGATTTACAGGTTCATGAAAACCCATGTTCATTTGTCCAATGCTAATGTCCACTGCATGGTGTCCAGCTAATGTATGATTCACCGTACATGTCATGTCATTTTTCTTCTTACCCTTTTTCTTTGACCCCTTGGATGATGTTCTTTTCCTCTTCTTTGGACTTTTGCCCTAAAAGTGAGATGCACATTGAAAATAGGAAAATAACTTTATACAGATACATAAGCCTAGTCGTCCAGCACCATCAGGGTCTATGCAAATGCTCCATCTTTCGCACTTCACATTTGTAGGGAGCGGTCGGGGCCGAGATTCTCAGGATGATACAAAGTAGTATCATACAAAATCTAAATGTACTAACGTGAAAACAGGGTTTGAATTTCACACCTGATAAGTATTGGTGAGTCAACTCCAGATGATAACCTTACCTCTATATCTGCCTCAGTCATTGACAGCGCCCCCAAGTGGCCAAATTTTGTGATGTCATCAAGACCTGATGAGAGTCGTGACTTCCTGAGTGCATGTTTCTCCTGCTTTGACATATTGAAGCGAAGGAAGTTGTCTTCTTCATAACTGAAAGATAAAAGCCAGCATTGGTACATGTGATATCACAAGTGCAGTCAAAATTTAACCTGCACATTGATAGAAATCGCCACAAAAGCTGTGCAATCATATTGATTTATTCTGAAGATAAGTTTTTTTCCATTGAAAGCACGTGTCTGCAATATTTCAAAGTCCATTCAGGGAGGTCAGTTGAACATGTTTACTTACTTTTTCTGGTGCTCTAGATCATTCTTCCTTTTCTTCGAATGAACAATGGCAGAATTCTGAAAGTGAAATGCATAATCAAATTGAAATCAGTGACCTGTACTTAATTCTATGTCAAACTTGCAAAACTGCTCCACCATTTACCGTATACTCATTAATACTCACTGTAACTTCTTCAGGTCCTTGGTGGTATTCATCTCGTAGATCTTGCATGACACTCGCGCTGAGGGCTTTGACCTTCGCCTTTTCTAGTCTTTTCTCTATGCGTTCCTTGTGAGTCAGGTCACCATCTGGAGCAAGGAAAACAGATGAATAGTGATGGATATTTTAGAGATACAGGTGGATGGAAAGAGAACCACTTATACCCATATTCATAAAACCTTGCTAGGCTTAGTTACTTGCTAAAGGCCCAGTGTGTACAGACCAATACACACAACTAGCAACCAACTAAGCCAGCAAGGTTTTATGAATATGGGCCCAGGTGTTTCACGGAGAAAAAGGGATACTCACCATAGTGTGCAGAAGCAAGTTTGGGTGGGACATATTTCTTTGTTTTCGTATCATCAGCCTCATCATCTGATCCGTTCTCTGACTCCTCACCATCGAGCTGAAATTTGAAATGTACCTTATCACCACAGGACAAAATCAGAGTGGTAAGATCACATCAAAGATTAAGCCTCCATTTGTTGTCATGTCCACATGAAAAACCTCAATCAACAAAGTTACAGGATATTTTCCAGGGGTACAAAAAGGGTACATTATGTCCCAACCTTGAAATGTTTGGAAAAACTAACCTTGCTGAGAAAGTTTTCAGGATTGGCCTTAAATCGAAGTGGGTTATCATTATCTGAAAAGAAGAGCAATACTCAATTGTAAAATGATATTTGAGGTCATCCATGTCATATATGAGCCGCTCTGGCAAAACCAGACGCTTGTCGTTCTTACCTTGGCAGGTTGAGACCAAATGTTTGTCAGTCATGTTTGTCTGCCTATTATGAAATCTGACAGAATCTATTTCTTCCATTCTTTCCTGGTGTCATCTTAGTTCGCTGAGGCTCAACTTCTGAGCGACAAGCGTCTGGTTTTCCCAGAGCGGCTCACATATTTACTAAGTAGAAAAAGCTGATCAATGTACTCACCTAAGTCTCCTGTAATTGCTGTCTTGATAACTTTGTCAATCTGGTACTTCAATTTACGATCCATCGGCCGCATTTTTTCCAACACCTCAAAGGAAGGAATACTAGGTGTTTGATATCTATAGATCTATGATACTTCATACCACTTCATGATTAGCAACCTCTCCCAAGCTATTAACTAAAACAAACTTGAGTCCACTGGAAAATTATTATGGGTTAAACTTCATGGATGAAGAAAGGAACTGATAGGATAGCCAGGGCATGAGATAAGTGAGCGAATGAGGCCTACCGTTCTGATTTCAACAAGCCTGTCGATGTCTGCCGCGCCTTCTATCTTCTCCCCTGTGGACTTCTGCAGCATCAGATGTGTGAGGTTGATCAGGTAGCTCAGTAGGAGATGGAACTTCACCTCAAGAAAGCTGACGCCCTGTGGAAAAGAAAGGTAGATTCAATCTCTCACTTCAAGTGTCTAAAGTATATTAGGCTGCCTGCCACTGAATACAGCGTTCTCGCCAGGATTTTCTTTGAGCGTGGCGCTGCAATATGCTGAAGCAGTCAGTGAGGAATTCACCTGCCGACGAAGCCGGCAGCGCGCGCCGTAGGCGCGCCACCGAGCGGGGGGACTGGGGGAGTCTCCCCCAGGAAAATTTGAATTCTGGACGCCCTGAGATGCGATTTCCCGGCATTTGAGGATGTATTTTAGCACTCTGACCAACGCATCTCATGACCAATTTTTGCCGACGAAACCTCGCAAGGAGACAGTATGACAAACAAGTGTCGATTTCTCGTGACAAAAACACCAAACGCAACCCAGAAATTTGCAAACCTGTTGAGGAAGATGATTAGGGGTTATAAAAACAAGGTTAATCTATGCGAAGTGAACTTTACTTATCCATACAGGCAATGACAGGCCTAAATCATCAACGATTCTGGCGGCCGGGCCGCATCCAGATGACTTGTTGTCATTGGCAACAAGCCAGTCTGAGTCATGCGGCGGGAAAGTAGAATTGTCTGCTTTGGCCAGATCAACATAATCGAACTTTTATTTGGATGTGCGTTCATATTGGCAGACAGTGAGAAATGACCATGTATCGAGTACATATACCTAGCCGATCAAGACCTGTAGATGGCGACCAGCCATGCCAGCTGGCAGCGTCACCGGCCAGGAAACGATGTTCGGGGCTTTATTTAACTACCGAGCTGGTTGGTTATTGTATTATATCGAAAAGCAGGTGATGTCAGCTGGACGGAGGATGAACATTGATGTTTAAGACCTGTTTTATTTATAGTATAACGTAACATTTTCGGCGTGGCGCACAATTTTATCAGTGTGGTGGCGATTTTATGAACGTGGCGGGGACAAGCTTGCTTCCATGGCAGCGTGGCGGCCTTATCAAACAACGTGGTGCTGCGCCACGTCAAAGTCCCTTGGCGAGAACGCTGGAATATCTGAATAGGTACTGTACCGGTAGTTAAAGTCTGGACACTGTCACTTGTTGATGTCTAGTGGCAGGCAGCCCACTACTTTTGCGTTTTGGATTGAAGAGAGGGGGGTATTAGATCTTTTCCTGAAAATAAATCTATTACATTAGTTTTAACAGCCCAAAAAGATACTTGAAAGAAACTGTACCAATATTGCCGGGTATTCTCGGATTTACCTACCTTTGCAGTTTTCGTTTCTCCGTCCTCCACCGTCTTCATCAGAACTTTTATATTTTCACTAACATGGTTGACCTTTGACTCAATGTCTTGTATTGTACTGATTACAGCCGGTACATCTTTAACATCCTGAAAGATATACATGTATGAAAAACGAGACTACGTTTATTTTGGAACACCCTGTATAGAAACCCAGTGGTGTGCATAAATGTACAGTAGCTACACATGTAAGTTGTGCACGCCGCATGATTATAGACAAAAACATGAAAATTTGTGCGACATCTCGATTAGATCGGAACATGATGACATTTTTTTCTATTTTTTGTTACTTTACTTCATTAACGTTAGTACATTACCATTTGGAATATTTTAGGCTTCCTTTAGCTGTGAAATGTGTTTTACATCGGTAAACTCATGGATCAGTGCAGAACACACAGCGCTCACGTGTGAATCCAGAACGAGGCTAAAGTGGGGAAACCCAGTTTTTCACCCATGTGCGCTTCGCCATGTTCGCGTGCATACAGTCAGTGCAGTGTGGGGTAAAAAAATCAAAATAATTCCTGATACTTCCACTATTTCACAACTTTTTCTGCACCTAGTAAACAGTAGGTATCCTGTTACAACACTGACAACAAAGAAAAGTAAGAAAATAAACTGAAGAAGTGAATAAGTCGTGAAGTAGCGGGCAAGGCCTACTGTCCTGACAGTTGCCATGCTGGTGTAACAGTAAAGGAGCTCCCATGTAAAAAGTGTACACTTCCTTTGTTCCATGACAGATAACGAGTAAGCTATGTAACAATACAATCACTTCACTTGTTTCTGCTGGAACCAGATATCGCTGTTGAATTCGTGATACCCGGTACAGCTAGGCCTAGCCTATAGGCCTACTCCATGGCACACAATCTGACAGTGGTCAGATGGTAACCTATTGTTCGATGCGGCTTATTCCATCAATCGGCGACCTTTCTTGGGCGTGATCAGGGATTCTAAATTCGTTCCAAAACAGCCATTCCCTGCTACTTTTCAATTTCAGATTGAGGATGGAAACTATTGACCATCTCACTGACAGAGTGGTCATCCCACCGGATGTGGTGCTGGATGCTCTGTCACTCCTCACACAGCCAATCAAGGGAACGATGGAGCGTACAAAGGCAGGTCATGTGATCAGCTTTGAAGGCATACTTCAGGAAACTATGAAAAACCTTGAGAAGAGACTGTCGGAGGAGAAAAAGTTTGAAGCAGTTGCAGAGAAGTTTATATTTCATGCCGAAGAAGATATTCACTGGAAGTTTGTTGTGACGTGTTTGAATTTGTTGAAGGTTCTTAATGACAGCATGCACGAAGCTGTCAAGAAATTTAATGAGACGTTGTCTTTGAATGTAGCTGCAGACCACAGAGCAGCAGACTCATCGGTTTGTTCCATGGATAGTCCTCAAAAGAACTCTGATAAGCAGAGGAGGTCAAAGAAACAGCTGCATCAAGCTCCACCCGATGTTCTCAGTGTGGAGCAACAAAAAACTGTGTCAACAGTGATGCAGTTTATTGTCTGCCTGGGTGTATGTCCCTGTTTGAGTCCCGGTGTCGGAGTACCTGTGGAATTCCGCTCAGGCTATGGGCAGCTTCTCAAATCTCGCAACAAAGCATTGGACATACCAGAAAAAGTGAAACGACTTTCAATATGTGCGGATGTCTTATTGGAGTGTGCTCTCCAGTCGTCACTCAGGAGTTTGGTGCTGACATCACATCTCAATGATCTGCTTGCTGTGTTGTTACAACTTTGTTATGGTTATACCAAAAATAAAACTGGCAACAATGATTCTGTTGATGGCAGCAAGCAATCCATGAATATTGATGATCGACTGAAGAGCATGGATCTCGTGACTGCATCACCTGGAGCTGTTGTCGATGCTTTATTGTCAACTGCGGCTAAAGACAGTGCTGTGGCCAAGCCATGTGTGGCGTCTTCTGATGAGAGCTTTCTATCCAGTACCACCCAGAAGTATGAGAAACTCCTGAATGATTTGCTGAAGAGCACCTACCCTCCGATATTAGTGAGGGAGTTGGTGGTACTGCAGGGTGGACCCAGGAAGGTAGGTTGGTGTAGGTTGGTCTTGTTGGGATTGGATAGTGACTTCAATAAGTTTCGTATAGTAGAAATTGTAACGAACACATCTATCCCTTTTGATTAATGAAGACAAGCACCAGGTGTCACAGGAATAACACTATAATAATAACGTAACAAAAAGATATGAGACTGAAATTTAAACTCCCAGCTTATGCTTTCAGGAGTCACATTGTAACTAAGCATCTATTTCATGTCTATAAATGTATTTCAGATGGCAAGAAACCCTAGCCTTCCTCCTGCTCCTGTTTGGCTGCGGAAGGTTTGTGGCCGTCTCCTCTCAGAGCAAGTCATGAAGCCGCTGGGCGTTCATCATGTTCTTCGAGGACTCTTAGAAGGAACAGAAGGTAGGTGGTGCACATCCTGGAGAAATCACGTCCTCTTAGCGTCCATCGCTCCCCAGCTTGTGTGCCAGCTAGGGAGTGATGCATGCTAAGAGGACCTGATTTCTTCAGGATGGTGTGACAGAGGAACCAAGAAACCGATTTACTCAAGAGCAGAACGACATTCCTTCAAGCACAAAAGTATGTCGCCTTTCTCATCATCAAAGTCTCATCAGTTGTTCCATGAACTTCTGTTCTCCATTTCAGGAGCGAACCAATCATCTGATGGAAGTGGTGCAGGCGATGACTGGAAGAAGTGCAATGCTGTCGCAAAAATCATCGCTAATTGCCCAATGCAGGCATATTCAGTGGAGGAATACTACAAATTAATCTGTCCTCAGGTGAGGCTCGGATATCACTTTCATGCTTTCATTTCGATCCCAATCATTTCTTCAGAATAATGGTCCTCAGTGTGATTCACGGACCCATCCTCAAATCATCTTGACATATCAAGGCCTACAGGCCTTCAACTTGGTACTGGGTACTTTACCTTTGACTCTGCTCCCTTCTCAAACGAGGGTGGAGTCATTCGAACGCTTGTCAGGGCAAGATAACCTATGCTCCATGACTCCATTCATTTTGCATCGATTTCAATCATGTTGCAGGTGTTGGATCTCTTTCACATCAAAGATAACCTCACTGCGCGGCAGTTTTTGCGAGTAGCGTGTAGCATCGTGTCCGCCATGGTGACACAGTACCCTGATTTAGCCAAGAAATATATCATCAGCCCAATGCTTCAACCCTTGGTGGAATGTCTGGACATCAATGGTAAGGAAATGTCAATATTGATGACTAATTCATTTGTAATGTAAAGTGCCATTTTCAGTCAGTTATCCTCCTCAAATGAGTTGAATGAGAGTGACCTTTTTCGTCCTGAGGAAACTCAGGCCACTTGCTGTCCCTTTCGCTCCCTACAATGACAAGTGACAGGTGCGAAGGATGAGCATATTTGGATTGATCCAGATGTTTCAGGGTGGACTTTTTAGTCTGCTACAAGTAAAGTTTGGACACTCTTAACCCAGAATTTTCCCTTTCCCCTGCAGAAGTTTCTACCTCCGAACTATCAAAGATATGGCTTTCTGAGGGAACTGTGACGATGTGCATTGAAGATATTCACAAGGTAAAAAACACACATGATTCAAAACAAAGGAGGCGTAATTCGTAGGATGAGCATCGCCATCAGATATACTTTGATCTTGGGTTTTTCATCAAAAAATTCAATCGCTTAGTTTTTGGTAGGTGTGTGTTTTGCTTGGGTTTCAACTTTCTGCCCATAATACGATCACCATAATTAAAATTCTTGATCATGTAGTCTTTGGAGATGATGATGACGCTCCTTACCGGTACTTATTTCACTACCATTCTTTTTAGGTATTTGTCTGCTGCCCAGACCCCCAGGCCAACCTTCTGATGCATCTGATGCCTGTCATCCAAATCATCTTCAAAATGTTCTGCTTCTGCAAGAAAGGGGTTTCACATTTGAGGTAGGTCCTAAGTTTCCTGAGTAACAGTTCTGGAGCTGTTCTTAATACTTTGTCGGCTGTTTGTATGTCGGTTGTTTGTATGGTCAATTTTGAATTCAACAACATTTCCTTTCTTTCTTTCAGATCATCTTGCCAGGAAATTCTGACAACCTTCCTCAGGTGTATTGATAAAAGTATTGCTTTCAATGTCCTCAAAGCCCTGGCGTTTTCCTCACCTCGTGGATGTGCAGACAATACTTATCTCTCCTCAGTCATGCATCCACAACTGAAGTTCATCCCAGGAGAAGATGGAGGGATCACTGTTGTTACGTGTTTAAGTGCCGGGTAGGTGACCAGTGAGGTATCTTGCAATATCAGAGGGGGTTAGCAGGGGCGGATTCAGGATTTTGGAATATGGGGGGCCGATCACCATCAGCCACAGGCTGACGAAGTAGAGTCGCAAGGCGCGGAGCCACAGCGGGGTGTCTGGGGAGGGGTGTACGGTAAAAAAGGCACTGGTAAAAAAGGCACCGGTAAAAAAGGCACGGTAAAAAAGGCACTGGTAAAAAAGGCACTGGTAAAATAGGCAATGGTAAAAAAGGCACTGGTAAAAAAGGCACCGGTAAAAAAGGCACATAAAAATCACCGGGTAGGTAAAAAAGGCACTACTGGCTTTGTGGACTCCTTGTGCTCTTTAAAGCCAGTTTCCCCGAAACGAAAAAAAATTGATTTCGACTTAGTCACTTTTTGCAAGGCATATTGGTATTTGCATTGGTGAACTACATGTAAGGTATATTTTTTTCCCGAATTCACCATTTTCTTTAATTTTTCAAAAGGCTTATTTGTGCGTATTGATCACGTCTGGGAGGTACCCGGTACACGATGTAAGCCCCCCCCCCAACTTAGACATCTTCCCAATCTTCTTTATCCACTGGCTGCCATGAGTAACCGCACCCAATTCAAGGGGGAGAGCTAATTCTTGGATGTCATTGCTTGAAAGAGGGAGGAAGAACCTTAAAAGGTCATGAGAAAGGCACCCAGAATAGAACAGAAAAGGCGTACAAAAAGAGCGGGAAAATGCAAACTTACAAATCCCTAACTGGGATTATCAATGGAAAATGGACAGAAATCTGCCATTAAATGAAACATGATTCCCTATTCCACCACCTCGTGCAGTTTTCTGACAAGTGTGCCTTTTTTACCTACCCGGTGATTTTTATGTGCCTTTTTTACCAGTGCCTTTTTTACCAGTGCCTTTTTTACCGTGCCTTTTTTACCGGTGCCTTTTTTACCAGTGCCTTTTTTACCTGGATTCCTGGGGAGGCCTCCCCCAGAAAATTTTGAATTCCATATGCACTTAGATACGATTTCCAAGCATCTGGGGGCATGATTTCCTCATCTATTTGCTCATTTTTTCGGAGTTAGTGACCCATTTTTTGTTGGTGTTCCAAAAATACGGGGGCCGCGGCCCCCTCGGCCCCCCTCTGGATCCGCGCATGGTTAGTATGTGACCCGTGTTCAGTCATCAAGTATTGATGCTAGTCGTGTGGGATTCTTTGGAGATCAGTGACCCCAGCTTGTTTGATGGACATCATTTGCAGTGTTGTTTTGAATGTGCAATAACCCATTCTCTAATTGTCTGTCTGTCTGTCTGTCTGTAATTCCATCGGTCTGTTGGTCCATCTGTCTGTCTATTACATATCAATATACATGTACCGTAGTACACTGCAATGATGAACTTGAAACAAGATTCTCATGTAGCTCCGCTACCATTCATTCTTCTTTCAGTGAGACATCAGATACTGAAGAAAATGATCAAGATGTTCTGATCTCCTGCATGGCAGAAATAATCAAAGACCTTCACAAGGGTGGATTGGCTGGAGAGTTCTTTCTCTACCTTTTAGAGGTATGTATTTCACATCCCCTTCCCCGAGTCATTCTGTCTTGTTGCTGAATGTGTTGGAATGTTCTGTGGGATGTCTATCTGAGAGTTCATAACGAGAAAGAATGGAGTCCCCACCTCTCGACATAGGTGGGGCCTTACCTCAGTGAGCCTTCCTAAGGTATCTCCTGGACTGAGCCATAGAATAAATCCGCCATCAGAGGCAAAATTCAGTGAGTTACAGCAGTCTTAGCATACAGTTGTCTCAGGTTGTATGCTAGGCCTACCAATTGATTTTCACAGGAATTAACACTAGTCATCTCTGAGGTGGATGAAGTCAGACCCAGTCGATGTCGGGACGAGGGAGAACAACTGCTCAATATTGAACAGAATCAGGACATCCTGCGGCGGAATAACGAGAGAAGATTAGTCATCATGATGTTGTTGATGAAGATGTGTGAAACTTTGGATCATACTTACCTGACGAGTGCAGAACAGGTCATCAAGTTTGCCAAGGTTTGTCTTTGTCTAGTCACTTGTCTGTTTGGTCGCTGTGTCCCTTCTTACTCAAGAATGAAACAGATAGAAGTGTCATTCATCATTTACATGACGTCTTACACTGTTGGATTTTGCCAGAGATATGGAGTCCAATACAGGATTTGAATGGTTCTGAAAAATCGTTGGTTCATTTCAGGCTACCCTCTTGAGGTCTGTTTATATATTGGAGAACACAGATGACGTTATGACAGGGATTTTTGAAAGTGAGACGATCACTTTGGCTATCGGTCTGTTGACAGCTACGTTGAGCGGTGCAGTAGAGGTTAGTGAAAGTTTGACATTGAATATTCTGAGGAATCAATGTGTTCAGTATGCATCTTCTGCATAAAGCCATGTGGTGCTCATTCACGTGAGAACTTTCTCGTGCGAGTTGTCTCTCAATGGGCAACTCAGTTTAGAAAGCCAAGGTTTGTGTTCTTCTGGTACCATACCAGTAGCTGTCTGTTTGGTTCTTTTGTCCCTTTTTCTCATGAAATGATGGGTTCCCTTGAGAACAGATTTTTGGTTCATTTCAGGCAACTCTCTTAAGATCTGTTTATATATTGGAGAACACAGATGACGTTATGACAGGGATTTTTGAAAGTGAGACGATCACTTTGGCTATCGGTCTGTTGACAGCTACGTTGAGCGGTGCAGTAGAGGTTAGTGAAAGTTTGACATTGAATATTCTGAGGAATCAATGCATCTTCTGCGTGAAGTCATAGGGTGTTCATTCACGTCAGAACTTTCTCGTGCGAGTTGTCTCTCAATGGGCAACTCGGTTTAGAAAGCTATGGGCAGTGTTTTTTGTCGCTGGTCAAGATGTAAGCTATAACCAATCCAGCAATGGTAAACTGCCCATTGAAAGCCAACTTGTGTGAGAAAACTCACACAAGGGGCAGAACCGGTGGATGTGGAGTACCTCGTGCTGTGAACGAGTTGGGCAAATCAGAGGATGGGTTCAAATCTCACAGCTGTCTGTTTTGCTCTACCAGTTAGGCTATACTGCTGTTGTGTCAGCTGAGCACATGATCACCAAACTGTTTATTTTTTCTGATTGGTGTCTTTTTCCTTTCAGATTAAGGATGATGACCGAGACAGATTAAAAGACCTACTTCCACTTCTCGATAAATTAGCGTCTAAACATCCAGAAGAGGAAGTTCAGGAACATGGCGTCTGATATCAGGATTGCCATAGCAACATATGGTGCTGTTTGGACAGACAGCTTGGCGTCTGCTGCCAAGAAGTTCTCCAAAGGAGGTAATGAGGAGAAGAAGGGTCAGATAAAGAAAGGGTCTAAAAGTCCGAAGTTGATAGAGGAAGTGGAACCTGGTGAGAAAAAGGGTTTCAAATTGATTCAAGAGACATCAAATCAAAGCGCTGATTTGGGTGGTGAACTTGAGGGACAGGTTTATGTTGGGGGAGATGAGAGATCCAAAGAAACGGTCCCAGCTGAGGAAGCCAGTGATCAGCGTTCCCATCCTGACAGTGGCCATTCAGATTCTGGACATAACATTCAGCCACAAAGTGACACCAGTTTACTCCAACAGAGCTTGAACGAACTTTGTGATCCCATGATACCAGTCCGAGGTCATGCATTGATAACACTGGCAAAACTTATCAGAGAAAAAGACGATGCTACACTTAAGAAAAAGGATCTCATGGTGGAAATATTCAAGGAAAATATTGCACACGATGATTCCTATATCTATCTGGCTGCAATCAATGGACTAGCCAGTCTTGCAGAACTTTACCCAGCAGAGATATTGCCTGTTTTGGTCGAGGAATTCATTGTGGTGGATTCACAGCGGAAACCTCGAGCAGCAGAGCTGAGGATGAAAGTTGGTGAAGTGCTGATGAAGGTCTCAAGGTCACTCGGTAAGTTTTATGGAATGTCATCGGGCTCCCATTAAGGTCAAAGATATGGGAAGAGCAACATCAGCTTGTTGGACTGTTTTGTGTTTGTGTTAGCATTTGGGTTAATGACTTGGCATCAGTGGGCCTCCTTTGATCAGCTGCCATATTAGAGTGTTGTCCACATACCGGTAAGTAATGTTCACTTTTCTATTGTTTACATAGGTGTTCTTGTGTACATCTGCCTTACTAAAGAGTGATCCTGCTGTTGAAGTCAGACGTGCTGCTGCCATGGTGATCACGATGATTCTAAGAGGAGTCGGCCATGATGCAATTCAGGTATGCCCTCACCGAGAAACTTGTAAAATTTATGCAGAACTACCGATAGGGGGCCTACTCCAGATAATTGATGGGACTCTAAAAAGTTGTTCAGGATCTGGGGCCTGTTTCATAATGTGACTTTAGGCTAATGGTAACGTTAACTTTACCGGTAGGCTAATGCATTTTCCATTTGGTTAAAGGTGCCATAGCTTAAAGTCACTTTATGAAACAGGCCCCAGGTACCAGTAGGCCTACATGTAGTCAGTTTGCACAGCCTCAATTTTGAGAACCTAAAGGCAATATAAAAACTTAATGTGAGTTCTCTATATGAGCATGTTTTCTTTCAGATCCTGGATTCTGTGGTGAAGGATGTCTACAGAATGCTGAAGCATTGTTATCGAACAGAGAAGGATGACGTGGTCCGATTGCATGCACAGCTTGCCTTTGAGGAACTTGATAAAATTATGAAGACATGCATTTTCCCCAAACAATCACTTGTAAAGACTATCTATGTTGCTGACAAACCGTCATGACGAGGGAGCCATCGCAGTTTTGTCACAGCTGTTTCAGGCTTTTGAGTCCTTCCATCGAAATGGTTTCATAACCTCTTTAGGTTCTTGACTATGAAGTAATATGTCTTACGTGTT
>NMRB01000152.1:513528-568848 GCA_002633025.1 Notospermus geniculatus
CAGTCCGGCAGAACCACCCCGATCTGGCTAATATATCCCGATTACTTTTCGTTAGCTCGATCTGGATAATGTATACGCATCTGGCTATCAGTAATACCCTGATCGGGATATCACAGCAAATTTTGCCTTTATTGGCTCATTCTCACCATAAACACGAAGAGTCGGTCGTTTTTGATTGGCTTATCGGAAAGACCAGGTTCAAATCTCGGCATTTACCGATTGATGCGAGAATTTCACCGTCAAAAACTTTTCAAAATGACGGAACACGTGGGAGGAATACGCCCAACTCCAACTATGCCAACAGAAACTGAATTTCCATGGGAATTTCACCCCAATGATGCCAATGGGATGCAAGTTATTTATTATAGAGAATAAAATGTGCTTCTGTAACAAGATTTACAATATCTTAATCGGGCTAATCGTTTCGATCGGGCTATATAGGAAATAGCCAGATCGGGGTAATTGTCTCGATCAGGCTATATCAGGAAATAGCCAGATCGGGGTGGTTCTGCCGGACTGACTAATGAACATGTCGAAGGTAGAGACCCCACGTGGCGCCCCACAAAATCAATACGTGGTGAGAGGAACCTTAAATGTTGACACAGATGCGCAGAAAGAGGCGTTTTACCAATAAATAATGCCTGATAAAACAGAAAAGGTGTACTCTCTCGAGGAGGTGAAGAAACACAACGATAGTAAATCAGCATGGATTGCTATCCACGACAGAGTCTATGATGTCACAAAGTTTTTGGAAGAGGTTAGCAAAGTTTCTTTCGTGCAGGCAAGACTGCACTGAACACTGCAGAGCGCCAGAGTGCAGTGCAGTTTTCTGTACATTTAGTACTGTACTTGACATGCGTACATTGTACTGTATAGAAGGCCTACTCTTGTGCATGCATTGGTGCGTGCAGCTGTTCACGATCACGTAACTACCTTGACCTCCTCTTGCAACTGAGTGTAATAATTCTTGTAAATAAAGGTCGACAGCTTGCTACGGTGCATAGGCCTAGGCCTACACTTACTTTATACTACCAGTGGGTAGGCCCTACAGCAGACAGTCGTCGGTGTGTGTGAATGTGATGTCGTTTTGGTTTGTGAAGTCACATTTGTGATCAGATGTCATTGTTAATGTTATGGGATGCTATGCAATGTCATGTCATCAGGTCATGTCGTTACACTAGGCCTACTGACTGCTCAAATTCACATTCAATTCAATTCAAAAAAGGTTTATTCTCCGTATAAAAAAGTACATTTATATTGTGGAAAACCGTGAGTGCAAGACAGAGAAGAGGGAGAGGGGGATTTGATGGAATGCTCAGCTTGGTGGTGGTGCACGCGGTGGCCGGTGGTGGTGGTAATGGCAGTTGGCATGGGACGATGTGTGATGAGTGACGTCGATGATACCCACCATCCCCAAGCCGATACTTGTTAGCTAGTAAAATGCTAGCACATTCACCATCTTTTAATGCATATTTGTGGGTGCTGATCCCCTTGTTCATCCTATTTTCAGCATCCTGGTGGTGAAGAAGTCTTACTAGAGCTAGCAGGTAATCAAGTTCAACAAGTGTTTGCAGATTCAATTCAGCTTTATTTTAATTCTATTCATATAATATACCTACCTTTGCCTTCTCCTGATTTGGTTTATTTTGACATGCTTCCTTTCTAAGTGATTATGAGGCCTGTTACAGATTTACATGTATGATGGTGTGACCGGTTTTCGTGGTACTAAGACTTTACCGCCCGATTGCGGCGTTACTCGCTTTGCGTCCGTAATTGTTTTGGTATGTATCGAAAATAGAGATATTAATTTACCTCTCAGAAGTTAAAAGTAGTGCTGTTGCACGCTGGATTTCTGGAAACGAACGCTCAAACCGAGCAATGCGCGTCGCCATCATCGGGCGGCGGATGTACCAGTTTTCGTGGTATGACGTCACTACCGGGCATATCTTACCTATGGTGGCCGGTAAGGTGAAAATTCCAATTCCAGTTTGTGGATAAGACATTTCCGTATCAGATGCATAGATCACAGTCATCAGACCCAATTATTTATCAGGCAAGATCGATTTTCCTAAATATGTTGTTCACAAAACAACTTTTCTGTCAAGGAATTTGTGTTTATTACCATTACTTTTAGTTCCATTTCATTGACTTATGCTTACCGGCTGCGGTAGAATTCCGTTTATAATGAGGTCACTGTTGCGACGTCATTACAATATGCAAATAAGGGGTGAAGGTCAGCCGACTTATCCAGATCAGGGGCAATCTCAGTCATGTCAGTGGTGCAGATCATCGCCGAGATTTAGGCGCATTTTCTAAGGAATGCATGCATATTTCTTCATGGAAAACGGGTTTTCTTGATGCTATATGGCTAAGTTACGAAAATGTTCGTGTTTTTTGTGAATAACTCACTTTTTTCCGGCCCATCTCGAACTTAATATATGCGACAAAAGATACGGTCCCCGATCTGCGGGAAATGTTTACATCTCGCGGGCGCGCGTGTGAATAAACGGGAAAAAACGGGAGTTCCACGAAAACTGTTCTACCCCGAAAACTGGTCACTCGATCATACAATTGTCTTCTTTTCCCAGGTGGCTATGCAACAGAATCCTTTGAGGATGTTGGACATTCTGCAGATGCCAGAGAGCTCATGAAGGAGTATGCTATTGGTTCATTGGCTGAGGTGAGCATGAAATCTCTCTTCTGAAGTACATTTGGAAGGTTTGATAAGTGATAGTTTTACTATGGTCACTTCATGGTCTTGGTGTAACATAGGGAGCACTTCCAGTCTTCAAGCATTTGAATGGTGCTCTCATTCTTCATGCACCTGTTGTATTGGTCCCGATAAAAAGTTTATCAGAATATTGATGCGTCGTGCCGGCCAAGTTGATGTCAATATCTTGACTCCCTGCTCATTTTTACAGGCTGATAGAGAAGCCGAGTCATCGTCGTTTGTAAGTATGCAAATTCACCAATCGTTACATGCCCCATTTTATCTAAACACCCGCTGTTCACTTACCTGTTCGTACACATAGTTGCATTATCAGCATTTTTTTGATGTCATTGTCGTAAATGTTTTTTTGGCTTGCATACATGTGTGTCAGACAGTTAGATAACCTGTCCTATTGTCCTATTTAGAGAGTAAACGATTTTCTTCTTGGAGTTAAGTGGCGATTTGTCTTTATTTCCAGAATTCCAGCAAATTGTCATCAGGTGGTGATGGAGGAAGGTGAGTACTTTTCAAAACACCCCAAATTTGCCTCCTGCTACTGAATCAAGGTTCCCTTGGATTTGAATGCTGTAAATTAGCTCAGGCACTCTTCAAACCACATTGCATAGTTTGAAGAATTCAGATCGCGAAAATAAACCCGAGGCTGTTGAGTTTGACATGTGTTAGGATCAAATGCTTTTGACCTCCTTCATACCTTGGCTGATCTTGCTTGAGATTTCATTCCTGCTTCAACATGGAAAAATTTCATAGTTTGTGTGTAAGACTTGGGTACAGTATGTGTGTGTAAGGGGGATGCAGTTGCCCTTCTTCTCTTCAAATGTGAAAGATGACGAAGAGTTTGACTTGATTTTTTAGCAACTGCCTGGTGACTTAATGGGATTAACATGGAGTGGGAA
Source organism: Notospermus geniculatus (assembly GCA_002633025.1). Lineage (NCBI taxonomy): Eukaryota > Metazoa > Nemertea > Pilidiophora > Heteronemertea > Lineidae > Notospermus > Notospermus geniculatus. The sequence goes on from NMRB01000152.1 coordinate 517,153, forward strand.
TGTCTTCCACAGCCAGTTTATGGTATATAATATTACTTGGACTTCTGTCTGCTCTCTACTTAGATGTATATATGTTTTTATGGCCCAAAACTACTGTATACCAATCTCTTGACTTTTCATTTAATCTGGCTAAAAGCTGAATCATGGTCCTACTATTAGTCCTTTAGATACTCGAGTTGTCTATGACCGGCTGAGTCACAGGTCTCTCTCATATTGATTCATTGTTCATATGATTTGATGTTTGAAACGATATGTCGTGGAGTATGTCATCTTGATTTTGAGTGCCTAACATACTTTTCTTTATATCTTTCCAGTGCCTGGATGAGTTGGCTAGTACCTTTGGGCATTGCTCTTGCTGCTGCTCTCGTTTACCGATTCGTTGTTGCACCTCAGACCAGTTAACGTTACGACTGCACCGCTAAAATATGGCCTGCACGATGAATACGGGGCCTGCCCTTCTAGATCAGAAATCATGGGATCAAAGTCAATGATGATATGAATATTAATGATGATCAAACCACATTCATCACAGTAATGAAAATAAGCATTGAATTGAAATTCTTCCAAAATCTTCTGAGGTAGCACGTCAGATGCAACCTTTCTGACTCTTACAATTGGAGCCTCATGTAGATGGCAGCGCTGAGGGTGAGCCAAAATATGAGAACTTCTCACTGCCTATTTTCATTATTATAATTTATGTACCGGTAGATGTCTTGGGGAAACTGGGCAGAATTAATTCTCAGTTGGTTCTTTGCTTTACCATATTTAGGCCTACTATGTGTGCGAGTTTTATCTCTGATTTGGCTAGCCTTTGCTGAATGAACTTGACAGCCAGTGATCCCCAGACAGAGGATCTTTTTATATATACGGTACTTTCATTTGATAGATATTTCTTGTAATCACTACACATGTTAAATAGATATTTAACAGGCGAGTATCCTTTCTGCTGATATGTTAGTGTCTTTTCTTCTCCATTCCAGGTGAAATTATCCCAACTGTAGTGTTACATCTTATACTTGTGTGTGAGATCGTCTAGGAAAACCCGTCAGATGTCGCATTTGAGGAAAGTGTTTTGGTCTTGGCGAACCCCACATTTCATTAGTTGAAATGTACAGTAGAACCTCCCTTAGCGGACACCTCTGCCAGGAGGACACCTCTCTATTAAGGACACTAAAGTTCAGTCCCAAATTGACTATTTCTATTCATTTCAACCTCTATAATCAGGACACCTCTGGCTCTCAATTAAGGACAGCATTTGTCAGTCCCAGAGGTGTCCTTAATAGAGAGGTTCCACTGTACTACGTAACAGGTAAACAGTAACAGATAAATGCACAGGCAATCTGCCAGTTGTTATTGATCATTCAGCGACATCCCACGGGTTTTCCCACACCGCCACACATATTTGTGTAAAAAAAACAAGTTATTTTTCTTGACATTGAAATGCTGTCTATCAGTGATTATGACTCTATGAAATCATCCTGTTAAACATGTAATTGTATTTAATTGATAGGAAATATAATTACAATGACCTAAATTTATATATGCCTGTTTACTTCATTTTATGTTGTTTCACTCCTGGACATCCGTCCGGAATGACCTTCATGAGAGACAGTGATGAAACCTCGGGGACAGAAATGTGAGGCAATGGAGCAATGATGACACGATGACGGTATGGACCAGTGAGCAGTGTTGGAAAACTTCAGTCCTAGGACATATTTCATGTTTCTTTCACCACTGCACCACCTTCAGGAATGATAAAGGCAGGAAATCAGTCGACCATTCTAGTATAGATATTGTAACTAGGACCTCCATTCCCAGGACTCTCACTCCTTACACACTTTCAGTTGGGAGGGAAAACAAAATGTGTTGGGCTCTGACAGAGGCCATATGGTCGAAAGAGATAGGCCTAGCAGCGGACTGGGTGGGCCATTCATCCAGGATGCATTACTGGGGTGACCCTCAGAGACACTAAGCAGTGATCAAACTCCNAACCACGCCCTCACGAAGGATATGGCCTAAAAGAGACGCCTGAGCCATCCCCCTGGGGGAAAGGCCGTGATAGTCTACCATGACAACCCCATTGTAACAGAGAAAAATTATCACAGTCTCAAAAACTGCCTTCTTGATTCATTTTATTAAAATATCTTCCAAATCGTGAATAGACCGACCGAGCTCTTACAAGACAAACCATGCAGTCTGTACTCATGAAAAACGCACCAGGCGCGCCAAAATTGTCTGAACTTTGCCCACGGCTCTAAAGATTTGCACGCGGCTCATTGAAAAGTGCTATTTGTGTTTATAGCGGTATTTTCAAAACATCGTCTGCTTCTGCTAGACGACACATTTTGACCGAGTTGGATGTCAGGTTGTCCTCCCTCCGATTTCGGCAATTTTGTGGATTTTTGTTGGCCTACAACGGTAAGATTATGACAGTTCTACTCAGAAGTGTTGCCTGCACGTTGGGGGATACTTTGTTTGCAAAAACTTTGACCTTTTCGGCGAAACTTAGGCGAAATCAGGACATTGACGCCGTCTCGCTCTCCGGCCCCGCCCTCTGGTCCGGAGACAGTGTGATTCACACAAACTGTTCTTTTTCGTCTCGTTGCCCAGCCGAGGTCCATTTTATCATAGACTAGGCGTGACATCCGGCTTGACACCCTTTCAATAAAACAAGTTTCATCGTTCTGAGTGGGCCTAGGCCCCTAGTTCTGGAATCCTCACGTTTTCAATACACTGGACGTTGCACACGCACCGTGCATTCTGTAGGTCCGTTTCAAACTGGGGTTTCAAATTAAGATTCCTCCAATTATTTGCGTTCAAAATCAACTTGGATGGATTTCTTTGTATGAATGAATGATGCAATATTCTACAGTCGTTTTTCTGAGTGCAAAACCGCATAAAATTCAGTTCGGGAAAGTTCCGAATTTGGAAACGTTTCTGATTTTAGAAGCCCAGCGATTCCAATATTGGCAACGTTTCTTTTTTCGGAAGCGGTTTTCGATTCCGATATCGGAATCGGTGTAGGCCTATTTGCATGTTAGGCCTAATCGGGATATGAGTAGCAAAAATCGGGAAGTATTTTTTTCCATTAACAGATGGCAGCACCTGTGACCTTGTATTTCACGGCGTAAAATCTGAATTACTGGCGTAAGTTGGCTGCAATCATCGATAATCATCAATTATCATCATCAAAAGGCTTGATTGTGCCATAATATCTGGGCTTCCAAATTCAGAAACGTTCCCGATATTGGAATCGAAAATCGCTTCCAAAAAAAGAAACATTGCCAAAGTCGGAAACGTTTCCAATTTTTGAACTTTCCCGAACTGAATTAGGCTTGGCCCACAACCGCGAAACCGAAGAAACTCGCTGAACATGGCTGACATCATGTTACGCGAATACATTGTTTCGGTTCAAAGGTCACCAACATGACCATATGAACATGTGGCGATTTGAATTACATAATAATACATGCAAATGGCATAGTCCATGTTGGAGAACGCGCGAGGGGCCACAAATTAAAAGGGTTCCCCTACGGTATCTTTCTGTCGTTTTCTTCACCCAAATGCCTCGCACATTGTCTTCACAAGAAGCAACAACATTGTCGTCAGTTTTTCTCGGACTAGCAGAAAGTTTTCGCAAAATAATCTTGGCGAAACCTCTAGAATGGGTCCCTTTATTTCCCCATCGGCCCCTTTTGGTAGAGCCCTTCTTGGGGTCACCTACACATTCTGGCGGCAAGGTCCGTCGTCCTTTCCGATGACGCAACCAACGTGAGCGCACAAGTTGCGGAGTTTCTTCAAGATTCTGACCGGATTTACGGTTAGTTAATCAATTTACCAAATTAATTTCATCAGAATATTAAGAAATAGACTTCCCTCCACCTTTTTCGAGTTTTTTTGTACTTTGAAGTCATTAGATAAGAATATTTGGGGAAACAAAAATTTCCAGCACCAGTGACATGGCACAGGTCCAACATCACCATCACCTCTCCTGTCCATGCAAGGTGGTCCTCCACAGTGACATCATTCCCAAGTCCATCTCTATATGAGCTACTTAGACCCTTTTCAAATTGATCAAAATGCTGCATGAACTCATCTGGATGGAGTTTTGGGCCTTTTTAGACTCCTTCACCTTTCAAGATAGGCCAAGTTTAGAGAACAGTTGAAATTGACATGGTCCTTTCTTTTCAGAGTCTCCTTTGTTTTACAGGACCTCTTTTGGAACATCTGTTGGACCCTTTAACCCTTTGAAAATATTCTCCTTGAAGGTTGAAGCTGATATTGACTTGTGGTTCTTTTTTCAGTGTGTCTCCTTCTGGTGGTGATGGTGGTGACAAGTCATCAGCAATGATCTAGAGACAAGACAGTGAGACACATAAGGCAAGTAGATATAGTGTTAGCATCAAGACTGGCCTCCCAGTTTTTGACTGGCCTGAATGCAGACTTTGGGAGGTTTTCCACAATTTCCCCGTTTTTCCCAAAGAGCAATGGTTTTTCCATCTCCATGCAATTCCCTGATATTCCTGCCAAGGGGATGCTCCCCAGACCCCACTTGTGGATGAAGACCATGATGCTGAAGGGCACAGGGACTTGAGGCATGCACGGCAGGGGTGGTGGGTGTTTCCGAGGTCCAAAAGCACCCCACGGACAGTGCCCTGACCCCCGGGGTAACACACCCCGGAAATATGTACCGTACATATTCTAACTCTGAATGAAAGACTTATGTTTATTTTTGTTGCTTTTAGGTCCGAACTTTCACTGGGTCAGACTGTCTCCCCTCCAGCACCAGTGACATGGCACAGGTCCAACATCACCTCTCCTGTCCATGCAAGGTGGTCCTCCACTTGTGGGGATTTACCAGTGGCATCATGAGCAGGTTTCAATGGTAAGCTATCAATTTGGGATGAGTTGGGAGGGCTTCTTTAATTTCAGTGATGGTCACCTCCATGTCCTCATTGGCCTCCCAATACCCCGTGTACCAATTTTCACATCATACAATCACACTTATGTTGATTTCATAGTTTGGTTTTTGGTGTTACCCGGTAGTCATTTTTTCAGGAACTGTGATAACAAAATGTACTTGCCTCTGCATCCGCTTGCCGTACCATGATGAAACCATCACCATTTTGTCTTCCTTGGCTCCAATACCATGAATACCAAGAGCACTAATTTTCAACATCATACGCCGGATCACTCCTTCATGTTGATTTATTATTATTTTCCAAGACAAGAGACACAGATAACAGGGCATCAATTATAACAACCACAAAGATTTTATTTGCCAAAATCAAATACAAGTGATTGAATGTACATTTTTTCACAAAACTCTCTATGGTCAATATTACAATCAACAAAATAGGCGACATGTAATGGCCTCAAAAAAAGCTGACAAGTATTTAAAGTGGATGGAATCATTTATAATCAAGTAAACTTATCACACATTGTTTAGCTATTACCTATATTTAACATGAAAACATGTGAGTAACACCTATGATAAATGGGGTCAGTATTTGTATTAATTTTTCCCAAGGGCCGAGGCCGAAGTATTATTGGCCCTATGTGAACAGTTGCTGGAGAATGCAATATTCATTTGTGCCAAATCACAGATGATTAGTGAGAAATGAGATCCTATTTAACAGCGGCCTAATGCAGTGCTGTTATAAGGTCTACTACAGCAGCATAAAACCTGTGGACGGAAATGTACACATCTGGCAATTTCAAACAAAGTTTTTACATGTACAACATATATATTTACAATTCTTTAGACTGGACGGAAGAAGATCACAGATTAAGGAGTTATACCCTTCAAGTAGTACACCCACTGCACACTAGAGGTCCCGCCAGCTGATTTGGCGCAAGTGATGGTCAGTTTTCCCATCACGGCTGCCTTAGATCCGGTGTCCGTACCATCAAAACCGACCACAATCCTATGGTCCTTACGCGACCTTATGTTATCGCCTGATTTCACCAAGTGGAATGCTGGGTTATCCACTTGGAAGGAGAATGCGGTCGTGTGAGGGAAGACGTTGCGGAATGTTATCGAAGTGTTGCCGCCGGCTTTCACCGTATACGGTCCTTGTGGTTTAGGAGGGGTGCAGGTGCCGAAAAGTGGGAATACATATTCTCCTCCAGTGGTGGAACTGAGCACAAGGGTGCCGCGAGATTCTCCAAGATGGGCTGGTTCGTACGTCACGTCAATGGCGACCTCTGTGCCAGTTGTTGAGCCCGGGGCAGCTGCAACTGTCTTGTCGACATGGAAATCACTGTTGTCACACTGTAAGGGACAAAGACAGTTCTAAAAATACAGGTCGAGGTGGGGTGGATATCACTGAAAACCTCCAGAGAGATCGCCACATTTCTGTTCTATTTTTACCTCTGTAATCAGGATACCTCTCCATTAAGGACACAGGACTGACAAATGCTGTCCTGAATTGAGAGGTGTCCTGATTACAGAGGTCAAAATGAACAGAAATGATCTGTTTGGGACTGAACTTTGGTGTCCTCAATAGAAAGGTGTCCTCCTGGCCGAGGTGTCCACTAAGAGAGGTGCTACTCTATATCCACGACTGGTACAAGTTGGCAAACTCTTGACACAGTTGCTATCGTAAATTGTTGAAATCAGCTTTCACAGTATTCATGAAGGTTCAAAGAATGTTGTTGCGCCAGGATTCCACAACATGAGCACTGATCTAATACTTGCTGATCACAGCCATGAACAGCGAACCAGATTATGGATTTGAAATGGACTCTACCTTGCAAGTATAATCAGTCTTCACTTTGGAGAAGTTGAGGAACTTGGCGCTCTGAACGAGCGAAGTGCCAAGATTGACTCTGAAGTAAAGAGCACGTTCTGGGCCAGCTTGTGTCGTCTTCAACTCGAGGTCATACATGTAGAGGCCGAGCTCATTACAATTAAATTCCAGCCTTCCCTGGACCTCTCCTACTTTTAGTGGGAGGTACTCGAAGTTGAACGCATTCTGAAAGTAGATGAAAACCTCAACATGTAGATTTGCAACCAATAGGGAGTTTCTGCAAGCTTACGTTTTACATTTACGATTACGATTTGACGACGTCATGACGTCACGCCTTATGCCAAGAAAGAACATGACACAATGTGCAGTTTTTCATTTGATTCTGGCACTTGGCTGAGCAGTGGGTCCCTTACATCATAGTTCTTGGAAAGACGTACATGTTTGGCTGAAGGGGCCAAACTAAGAACACCACCTCCTGCCTTTCATGTGGTTGTGAATCTCAGCCAAGGTGTTCTTTGCAAGACACCCTGAGCACAGTCACACAAATGAAAAGGTGCTGGAAAGCTCACCTCGGACATTGCAGGGACCTGCAGCTGACTTGGCATCATGACTTCGGGTATATTACAACTGGCCTGGAATGTGACAGGCGTCGGCAGCGGGTTCTCCAGGATCAGCGTACGCTGGATGGTTTGTCTGACAGGTGTTGATAAATCAATCGTGCCAAGGACGCCCGGACGGATGGACTTGAAAGTCACCTCAAAGAATTGGTATTCGCCAGTTTGCTCATTGGAGAAAATGACCTGTAATACACAACAAATGAGAGTGTAACTCATCATAAGATATCATTGCAGTAGAGAACTTGCAGACGACATCTTCTGTCGAAGTTTTCTCACATCCTATGGCACTGACTGAAAATTATTTTAAGAAATGTTGTTCCTGTGAAGCATCTGAAGAATATTTCTTCAAATTGTTTCCAATTCATTTGATTCCAAGGCTTTTAGAAAACTCACAGAAGACACTGTCTGCTCCAACCAGGGGGCAGATGAGTTAAAAGACATTTTTCTATACCTTGATCTGAGATTGTCCCTCCCTGTGTGCATAGAATGTCAGTTTATAATCCCTCTTGGCATTTCCAGGGACATCGATGTAGTCCAGGCCCTTCACAGTTGTGCCAGGGTCGAGTTTGTCCGGTTTGATCATCTCAAATTTGACCTTGAATCTAAAAGAAAAGAAATGAAATAACTATTTCATCCTCCCTTCATTTAACAAGAGGCCCATATGGTCAGCAGTCAGCTTTCACAAAAGCAAAGGAGGGAAAAAAAGTTAAAGGGCCAAGGTATTCCTTCCCTCAATTTTTACCTTTGTGGTTTCTTCAACCAGTTATTGATGGTCAGCATTTCAGTGTATTGTGTCTTGCACGGGACATCACGATTGATGCGTCCATTTGGTCGCGGTGCCTCAGCTGTTCCCTGCAGCTGGTAGAGCAGGCCTGTGCCATCGGGGAGGGGGAAGAACACGGAGCCCTGCAAAAAAATTATATCATGTACCACAGAGTGCTTCGAAATGGACATACACAATTTCCACTTTTACTTGTTTGCGTGTCACTACAGTTATGCACCAATAGACGATATCACTCCAAAAGAGTGCAGCACCTGACAGGTCCAGCGTCATGACGTCCCGCACGCCATATCTGAACGCCATGACGTGACTCGAAAAAAAATCCAGTTGTTTCAGCGTTCATGACGTTGTGAAACAATTTGATTTTTTTCGTCTCACCTCAAGACATCATGAAATGACATGCAGGACGTCATGATGCTGACCTGTCAGGTGCTGCGCTCTTTTGGAGTGATAGTCTATTGAGAATATTTCCCGCAGGGCTTCATCTTTGGCCAGGCCCATGGGAGGAATCCATCACAAGCTACTCATGTTTCTCATTCAGATGGGGTCCTTTACTTGCCCTTGCATAGTCACAAGGTACAAGGTGCCATGGTTTAGTGTCCCATGTGACGGACATACAGAGCCATGGACAATTAACTCAGAGTGGCCCAGGCGAGATTCGAACCTGGGACGAGGTGGACATGATAACCACTGGGTTATCAAGGATACATTCACAGTTAGAACTTACAGTGTGTTTCTTATTATCTTGAGTCATGGTCAGAGGCTTGTAGGCCAGTTCAAAAGGCTTCGTCTGCTGTGGTTCCACAATCAGCGTATCAGAACCAGTCCAAAATTCACCATCGATCTTTGGTTTCAGTTTCCAGAGTTGATTCGTACGGTTGATAATCATCAGGTTCTTTGTCTCCTTCTGTCTGACGTGGGTCGCGAAATGCTGTACTTCTTTCAGCGGTGCCACCCCAGTGCACATTCCAGTCAGTGTTAGTTTCAGGGGTTTGCCACCCTCCAAGCGGCAGGGAATGTTCTGGAAAAGAGCAACAACCATTTGGACTGGCAGTCACATGCTGAGCTTATCTAAGGCAATGGGTGACATGAATAAAAGCTAGCAAATGCTTTTACTTCAGATTTGTACAGCATAGCTTAGTGCATTTGCACTGCAAAATCCAAGTAAAAGCATTTACTAGTCTTTATTCATATGACCCAATGACTGAACCAACCATGGCGGTTTAGGGCGGCATGGGGTCTATTGTGGTTAAACGTCAAATGAGAAAGATCTGAAGCAGTTGTTACCTCATATCTAATATCCTGATTCTGTTCTTGTGGATGAAATTCAATCTCAAATGGCACCTCCATGCCAGGGGAGATGTATCCTTCAACTGGACTGATGCTGAAATCTGGAGCAAACTTGGCGATATCCCAACAGAATTTTGACCCGATGTCACCAGTGTTGCTCATGACGACACGACGTGTGCTCTGACTCTTCTGTATGACGGCACCGAATGGAATGGCGGTGGCGTCCATTGATATCTCAATTCCCTGGCAGCTTCCCGTCAGTACGAACAGTGGTTGGTACAATCCAGCACACTCCATCATCACCTTAGAGAAGGAAAACCCAAATCAGACCCAGAAATGAACAACAGAGGTAGTAATGAAATAGGAATACAGCTTATTAGAGCTGCCAGAGTGGTGCAGTGAGAACATCTAGTGTTTGCACCTCTGAGGTTCCAGATTCAATTCCCAGCTTTCACGTGAAAGACAGGGTGACCCTCTGACAGTGTCGGTTTCCACCAGGCCACTTTCATGAGAAACGAACTAGAAATTGCACTTACTTCTTCTGTAAACTGTGGCACTCGAGACTTGGGTGCAAACGTAACTTCCACTTTCCTTGTTCCACCGCGAGCCTCCAGCGTGATCTCGGACGTCGGATGCATCGTCAACACGCCAGGCTGCTGCAGTATCTGCTCCGATGGCGTCACGGCCAAGTGGAAGCTAATCGGCGACGGGCTGTTGTTTACAACCGGTACAACCTTCTTGACCACCTGACCAATTCTCAGGGCACCAAAGTTGGTGATCTTCTGCTTCGGGTTGGCGACCTCGACCTTCATCTCGGCGCCGCCACCCAGGATGCTGACCACCTGCCTTGAGAGGCCATTGATCTCAAATTCGACTTTTTCGTTGTATTTCAGGGCAGCTCTCGGGTAGAAACTGAAATTGGCTACGACAGATTCTCCAGGAGCGATGACGGATGCTTCAAAACTGTGATGGAGATGCTGCGTGGGTTGATACAGACAGTCGACGCTCACTTCCTTCTTGTCTTTATTGGTGATGATGAGATCGACGGAGTTGGTCGGCATGCCGGCGCGGTGGATGAAGCAAGAACCGAAGTTGTATTGTAAGAATGAGAAGTGTAAGCCGGGAACGACACCGTTTCCAAGGACACTCATATGATAGGTTGGACCGTTGGATATCTGCAAAGAGAATCACAAGATGCTTTCATCAACATGATCAAATCCCATATCGAAAAAAATTTGGAATGACATGAACTTTCAACGGCAAAGATGTCTTCTGTAAAGGACTTCCACCTCTCACTGCAAATGTCCCATCACGGCAAATTCACCGGTTATACTTACCCTCAGCAGGAGCTCACATCCCCTCAGAGCAATCTTACACGGAGGACAGAAAGTCAACACACATTTCTGTCTCTCCCCTTGTTTGACAGCGCCTTTCATAGGACCGACAGACACCATTTTCTTTGTTCCTGTCTCGTGTACTTCCCACTCGTAATCAAAGTTGAATTTTCCGTTGTTGAATATGAAAATGTTCCTCATGGATTGTTCGTTCACTTCAATCTGAAAGGAAAGGATGATTGATGAACTCATCTGCCCCAGGTTGGAGAATCTTCTGGTGAAGTTTTCTAAAAGCCTTGGAATTCGAAAGAATTTGAAGAAACACTCTTCAGATGGTTGGCAGGAACAACTACAATGTACTTCAAATATTTTTCAATCAATACCATAGGATGTGAGAAAACTTTGACGGAAGATGCCGTCCTCAGCGCTCACTCCCTTCATCACCATGTTTAAAGGCAGTGATAAAGGGAGGAGCGTCAAGAATCACTGATTACTTCAGGGTGCAGGAAAAGAGATCGAAGGCCTTACCTCTCCATAGTTTATCTCGTTGAGGCCACGGTTACTCAACTCCACTCTGCTGCCCAGGGAATCCTCACACAGCACGCTACAACTCATGGTATAACCCTCAGCTTTGACATTCAGAGTGAGCGGTTGGGTCTTACGCTTCACGTTACAGATCAGGTTGAAGTTCACTTCCTTGTCGGTGCGAGGAATGAAAAAGAGCTGCACTGGGAACCTACGTAAAAACAAAAATAGATCTATTTTTGGTAAAAATCATAAAGATTAACTAGCTTGTAGCCTACAAAGTCAAGATCAAAGATGCGTCAACTGTATTGGATTGGATTGGATTTTTCTATCAGGGCCAAAGTCAAAGCATTCTTGGCCCTGGTAAGTAAGGAAGAGATAATATCAAGCTACTCATGTCTTCACTTGAGGGGGGGGCTTGCAAAGGCATAAGGAACAAGGCATCGTGGTTTACTGTCCCACGTGATGGACGTGAAGAGCTAGGGATGATCCCACGTAGCCCAGGCTGGAATCAAACTGTAACCCAGTGCTTGCTATTATAAGCAAACTTGAATTAAAGGTGGACATGGACTTACATTGATTTTGGTGGTACAATACCACTCAGAGGCTTCACAATCAAGTGTGATTCATGTCCAGCACTGAAGCACGAGGATTCCACAAACGAGAAATGGAACGGCTGATCCTCGTTGTTCATCACATGAACCATTTCCATGGCTTCATGACCTGCAAGAATTACGATACAGAATGAAATGGATGTAGGCCTAGACACGTTTTTCCAATTCGCCAGTTTCCCATTTCACACACCAATGCATAGACCAAGTGTTGCTAGGGGCCACTAAAGACTTCCTGTTAGGAGATGAATTGGGAAGGGTGGGATGAGAATAGACCAGGCTCAAGGCCCTGCTCCGCCTAAACCTCACCTAAAGAATTTCAATAGGTGGGTGACTCGCACGTCATTGAAATTTCCCTGAACTTACCTATAAGCAGCGACTTGAAATTGAAGTGCGACCGATCGAGGGAGATAGCGGGTTCTTTCGTGTCACCGACAATGACGAATGGAATGGAGATGTTCTGGTCTGGGATGATGAACCTCCAGAAGGATTCGACGATGCCGAGTTCGTTTGGTGTGAACTCAAAGCCAATCTGAAAACACAAGAAGATTTAGATGGGAAACCAGGATCAGAGTTTGAAGAAATGGAAGACTATGACTAATTTAGGTCAACCTACCTCGTGTTTCTTGCCACTGCGAACATGTCCTTTCATCGTCAGGCATTTGAAGACGGGGATTAACTTCGGGTCAGGGTCATCCTCATTCACCCATATAAAGTCATATGGTTGATTGGTGGGGTTGACGATGGAGAAGATCCTAGACGGTAAAAAGCTAGGTTAAAACACTTTTGACCGACTCGAACAAAAGTAGGTGCATGTCACAACCGAGAAAAAGGTTTTAAGGCCCTACAACACAAAAGCTGAAATGTATGTCTGCAGGTTGACAATAGTGATGGACAGCAGTGATAATAGTATAGAGTAAACTGATGATCAATGACGACAAGCATGCAACAAGCACCTGCTTTTGCTGAAGCAGGTCACACTGGACTGTTGGACTTCATAAAACAAACATATCTTTACCTGGTGTTCTTGACTCCAACTCCAATCGAGCTGAACTCAATGACTCGGGTATTTTGGTCCAGTGTGGCACCAGGGGGAGCTCCGTGTGGCCCCCGCAACTCTGGATTACGTCGAGCACTGCTGATGTAGTCAGAATCCTCGAGTTCAAAGTGACAGTACGGGAGGAGACTCTGACCCTTGACGCTGATGACGGGGCCTTGTTTTCCCTCCTCAAGGTTAGAAATCCTGAAATAATAGAGAAATACACATGTATCGTATTCAGAACCGGAGGAGAGCAGACTCTGATTGTTCTCTGATTGGTGGGAAATGCTAGAATGGACATGGGGCTTTACAGCTTCACCTACCTGCAGATCAGCCGGCCTTCAAACTCATGGACATCCAGCGGAGAGAACTTGACAGTAAACGACGCCTTCTTCCCTGGGGCGATTGATCCGCTTTCTGGCTCAATCAGGAACGGAACAACACCTGTGTCACTCACGTTGCTCTGGATAGAGCTGGCCTGTGATGAAGGACGTTCGTTTTCGGCGAATGTGACTGAGCGAGTTTGCGGCGGAACATCCTCCATGACTACCTGCCAGGAGTAGTCCATTGTTGTGCTGCCTTGGTTGCTGATCTTCAGACTGAAATGATAAAGTAATGGTTGCTTTCATGGAATGCTCCCACCACTCCACAGGGGTTTTTACTTCATTACTCTTCATTCACTGCCTTGTATGAAGAGGAACGAGACCAAAACCCTGCTGTGGGAGGATTGTGCCCATACACAATCAAACAACACAGCTTTCAAAGAAACTAAAGCCAAGCCTTCAGCTCTTTGTATGTTGTATATAATGGATGGATGTAAAAAGCAACTTGTTGAGCCCAAGGAGCCACCGGTGGTTTAGCGGCTTTGATCTCTGACTAGCAGTCATATAGGTCCCAAGTTCGATTCACACTGTTGGCGTGAGCTCTGGGCAGGTCTCTTTCCCTCACTCCACACAGATTTATAGAAGGGTATTGGTCAGAATGATCAGAGATGGGTGCTGAATGAGCAGGCAGTGCTGTGAGTTCTACGATAGCAGGTTAGGTATACACCCAAATTTTTACTTTTTAACTTTTTAAATACAAGTAGATGTGGGCATGGTTACAGAAAAAGTAGTACTGGATATGAGGCTTCAATGACAACTTACTCAAATACTCTCGTCTGGAATATGAGCGTATCTTTAAACTTGATGCTCTCCACTTTACACTTGTACTTGTTGTAATCAGCTGTGGCCGACACAAGAAGATCAATGGTCCTCTGAGTCTCTGACATCTCCTGAAACGGAGGTTCTGGTTCTGTCTCCACAACCTTCTTCTTCGCGGGTCTCATGTTGGCAGGGGTCACTGGCGTGTTGGGCTTCACTGATCTGAAGTAGAAGAAACCACGAGGTCAAGAATGTTGACATAGCTGTAGAGTTTGTGCAGTGCCTCAGCATGGTGTCACTTTGGACCTGGCTGTGTCCACCCTGCTGATGTCGACAACAAAGTGTGCCCTGCCTGGATGCAGCCACGTACTCTTTGTGAGCTGACGACATAGTGTACCACGTGGGACTTTGATGTCTGACCATCAAGATGGCAGATTTTTCTGGGAAGACATCGTCTGCACTAAGATGTAAACACCAAAACATTGCCCTGATGATATCAAGGATTTTACACAAATCTATTGAGCTCCAGAATGCTATCACCAAACTCAGGGATAAAGATGCCAAAATTCCCATGCAGTAAGATAGACCAAACAAGCCCAGGGATGACACTGTTTCAGATGAAAATTATTCAGAACTCACCCCTCTGATGATGCTGCCGCTACCTGACTGACATCCACCCATTTCACAGTTCTCATCCTGTCATCCCAATCAGCAACCTGGTTCACAGGTTTCTCAAACGTAATCTTGGTGACCTTACACGACACAACCTGCTCCTCGAGTGTCTTGGGTGCATCTGTCTTGAAAGTCACTGACATGTCCTTTGTGCATCCAGCATGGAGGTGACCGACTTGGGGTGAAAATTTCACCTCCGGATTCTCGGGCCATTGGAATCTGATGCAGTCACCGATGGAGTGGTTTGTCATGGAGAACGTGAGGACACGGGGCTCGCCGATACGAACGTCGCCGAAATGGATGCTGTTGTTCTTGGCAGCTGAAAAAGTAATCATCTTTATTGTAAGTCTAGGGAACGTGGTGTAGTGGTCAGAGTGTTGGACTCCTGAGCGAGAAGCTGCAGGTTTGATTCCCAATCAAGCCATCTTACTCTCATGTGGGCTGAAAGGATCAAGTAAGCGCTGAATGACCTGCTCCTCAAGTTCCCACAAATGTTCCTGGAGAGACTGGGGTCATAATCTGAGGCGCTTCAAGTCGCATTGTCTCCCATGGGGGAGCCATGGTGGTGTAGTGGTTTGGGTCTCCAACTAGCGGTCAGAGGGTCCCTGGTTCGAATCCCACTGGGTCAGGTGTATAAATGGGTACTGGTCGGAAATGCTCGATTGAGTGCTGAATGAGCCGCTCATCTGAGTTCTACTGAAAGGTTTCAGGAATTCAGGATAGACTGGGGTTGACTGACGATTGTTGATATCAGACTCAACTTTCACTTTCACCCTCACCTTCCACATCTTCATCGGCCATGTTGCCTTCCAGTTTCTCCGGATCACTGGCCACAAACAGGCTGTGGATATTATCCAACGAGATGTCATCTTCATAACCTTCACCGACCAGCTGTACGATCGAATCCTCATACTGGTTATCAACCACGGTCATTTTGATATGAGCTTGCGATCGTTGCGGTAATGTTGGTTTGAAGATGACGTCGAAGTTGGCCGTCTCGCCGACTTCCATGACCACACTGGCAGTGTGTGGTCTCTTCTTAGCCTCGGGTGTATTGTCAGTGTTCATGATTGCGTTAGTGCCGTGGCTGGGTTTGAGTTGGTAGGCCAGGTCGGGGTCAAGGAGATCAATATCAACCTGTAACGAAGGAAAACTATATCACGTCTGCTGATGATGTGGTGATGGAGCTTGCCGCATGTCCCAGCCTGAATTGAAGCCTGGATTCAGAGCAAAACCAACTACATGTACATGTATATCGAAAATATACAGTTCATTTTCTGACGTCAGAAATAGCAATCACAATGTCATGATATCATTTTGATGCATGCCTGCATGTTGGTTGGCAAAATATTCCTCTCAGGAGCATTTTGCCAACCAGCCTTTTGCCAACCAGCATTCATGCAGTGCAATGTGGTGTATTGTGTCATCGGACACGATTTACAGAACAAAATTATGATTTACCTTGCAAGCCAACGTCCCATCATTGACCAAGACCAGAGGTTGCGTGTCGGTCCGTCCAAGAAGCAGACGTTTGAATAGACACAATGGTTGTCCCTTCCGGTTGCGTACAGATGGTTTCTGGATTGATATCCTCGGCAGATTGCCCTCTCCTTGGATCTCAAAACTAAGGTTCCGACCTTTCGCTTGTGTCTGAGAAACACCGTCCAGTGCTGCCTCAAAGATGGCAGAGAATTGCTGAAATAGACATAAGGACCAGGAATTGAACCTGTGGCTTATCAGTTATGAGTCTGACACCTTTGCACTCCACCATCGCACTCTCCAACCAACCAATGATCAATTAACAACTAGGCCTGATTGACTAATTAACATACCTGCATTGATGGAGGTGTAAACGTGACAGTGGCGTAGGAATAGCTATGTGCTGCTATCTGAGCACGTGGTGGCTCCACCTCATAGATATCCTGCGACTTCGACATATGTTTGCTGATGATAGGCTTGATGTTGAAGAGGACATCACAGGGCACTTTGTTGACGTTGGTGATCTTAAACCTCGCTTTCGCCTTGCTGCCGACGATGACGTTATTGAAGACGAAGCGATTTTCGTCTTCTCCATAGATGCCGCCACTTTCAACCTAAAAGAAGAGATACGTGCGATTAGCTGACAAAATTCCACTTTCCTTCGTAACTTCTTGTCCTTCATCCTTTCACTGCTGAATTCCCCATGTGGATTCCCACGTGACATCACAATTCGTACATGCCACCATACTGGCCGTCAAAGAACACAGCATCAACACGTCAGGTAATGATGTCAAAACGTTACACATGGTGAAGTTTTGACATCGTTGTTGGTCAGTTGAGGCTGGACTGCACTCTTCTGTAGCAGGCCATGGACAATTTGCTTTGATTGCCTGCGGGTTTTCACACCAATTCAGCTGCTGTTGTTCAATAACTGACATGAATTCAATGACTGACGTAATGAATTTGTTGAATTGTTGTGCGCACTGTGATGTGTACACCCCACTGAAACTTCATCTTGACATATCAAGGCCTTCGGACTAGGGGTGATGGGAACACTGATGCTGAAACTTTGAATCGAGAAGCAAAATGGTGACCGTTTGACGGCAAATCACATGACAAGAATGGCGTCACTGGGAAACCTCTATTCTTGCAGCCGATTTCCAGCAGTATACCTTACAGGATTCAGACAACACATTGACATAGACTGTGTTTCTGCAGTGCATTACTTTCATAGGCAGTTATGGTACTCACCATGTGGTTATGATGCCAGATACTGAGATTTTTGCAAACTCGATGTTCCTCAAAGGTGGAGCCAAGATCTGTAATATTGATACTTGGAACGCATGCTTCGCCAATCAGCTTGTATGGAATACCCTCCTTGTGGTCACGTGGGTCGCGGTCAGTTACTTCAATGGCAATTTCCTGAATGAAAAGGGTATGGGATTTTATCAAGGTCAGAAGAAGAAGTCGAAGAACTGCCAATGATTTGACTACAGATGGCAAAGACACTAGCAACACCACTAAACTGCATTTGAGAAAGACTCAAAACCAACGAATTTTGGCAATTAAACTCATCTACCCCATGTTTGAGCAGACGGAATATTCTCTCAAGTTTTCAGATCGCCTGAGAAATGAATTACCGGGTAGAAGAAATTTGAAGAAACATTCTTCAGATGGTTTGTAGGAACAAACTTTCTTCAAATATTTTTTACTCAAAACAACAGGATGTGGGAAAACGTCAACAAACGATGCCGTCTGCTGGATTGTGGGGGTAGATGAGTTAATTCCACATACCTCTTCACATTTTCCAGCATATTCAGCCACGCTTTCCACGCTGATGGTCTGATGATTGTTGGGTAAGACCTGACCAAATGCCGGGTAGATGGTGAACATACCGAGAACAAGGCGGGCCGGTCCGCCGCCACCACCACCTCCAGCACCGAGTTCTTGCCTGAAAGAATGGAGAATGGATTCTTTTTATGAAGATTTCTTGAGATAGAGAGACCTGCAATGTACCTCGAAATCTGCTCAACTTCGTCACAGGCTTTGGCCTGTACCACTACACTAGTTGTGGACTGACCCAATCAACCTAAGAAAGGTCCTTACCTGATAGATTCAGCACGTTTTGGTTTTGCAACAGATCTTCCTGAACTTGAACCATCCCTCGATTTGGTGCGCTTGTCTCCTTTTACAGGCCTAGAAAAAAATACAGGAAATTTAAAGAGAGTAGACCTAAAGCTATTCCACTGACTATGCACTGTTGGACCCATCCATGGAAAGCCTGTTACAATAAAATCTCATCGCCTCTACCACCAACTGTACCCAGACGCAAAGAATATCGTCTGCTACTTACGGTCGTGATCTCTGCTGCTGAACCTCGGCCGCTTTGACCAGTTTCTGGATGGTGTACTTGAAGTCATATTCTCCTTTGTTCTCAATGATAAAGCTTCTAGACTTCTTACTGTTGATCATCATAGGTCCAAAGTTGATGTCGTTGACGGGGTAGATGCTGTACCTGTAACACCACAAGGACAAAATTAAAGGTTAGGCTATTTTAGAATTGGCATCACAACATCTGAATGGAAAGACCAATGACCAACATTCATAACTGTATCTTAAACCTCACGGTAAATCAAGTAAGTCAAAAGCTCAGGCCAAAAGATGGCACCAAGAAAATTTCCTCTTTTAACTCGTGAATCCCTGGAGTCAAGCAGACGTCGAGTTCTTTCAAAGTTTTCTCACATTTAATTGTGAGGATTGAAAAATATTTGAAGAAAGGTTGTTCCTATCAATCATCTGAATAATGTTTCTTCAAATAAATTCAAATTCATCTCCAAAGCTTTCAGAAAACTTCAATCGAAACTACTGTGACCTTAAACCTGGGGGCAGACGGTAAAGCGGAGACCAACTTACTTGCTGAAAACTGATTTGACTGACACCTTGACAGGAATACTAGCGATGGTCTCCCCGCCCTCGACGATGTTAGGCTCAATCACCTGGCACTTCAATATCGGCAAATCTTTTATGTTCACTTCTTCGGTGGAGCGGAAGATGATCTGTACTTGTGTCGGGCGATCGACGGGAGTGAGTGTCCCATGTTGGGGAATGATGGAGAACAGCTTGGTCACATCGGGGCAGTTTGGTCCTGACGACTCAAACGTGAAGCTGAAATATGTAAAAAAAACATTTAATGCCTTGTTACAACTATTTTCACTCTAATTTTCTTGATGATAGGAACATGAAACTTAGCGCTTTTAACTATAATAGAAAGTCTCAAAGCGCTTCAGATTATTACTCAGCAATTTCTCTAGAAATCTTTCTGGAAACTCAAGGAGCAACTCATTCAGTGGATCACCAGGGGCCTGATTCACAAAGCACACTTAGGCGTAAGTGTGCTTTGTGAATCAGGCCCCTGATCCTTTCAGAAAAGTTCAGAATACAAAGTGGCAACGTGACCGAGAATTGAACTTGTGACCTCTCGGTCTTGAGTCCGATTGTTGACCACTGCACCACCGTGTTCCCCAAACTGGACATTGGGAATGTCAGTCTACATTTGGATGACTTCTTGCTAAATTTATTCACAGAATATCATTTTACACGCCAATAGGAAGTTGACATTTCTTTGGATTTCCCACTGAGTAAACTACTAACTTCACATCAAATAGATTCGTAAAAGTGACAGCTTTACATGACTTGTGTCTCACTTACTTGTAGCTGATCTCATATTTTCCCTTATTCTTCAGCGTGCATGTCTGTTTTGTTTCATCCATTACTCTGATTGTACCGAAGTCAATGCCACCTTCGGCACCCTTGGGGAAACTCATGTCTAATGCGACGTCATACGCCTCAGCAAACACCTTGAAACATGAAATTGTGAGTGGAAGTTATAGATCAAAAACTATGCTGATAAGATGTTCACTGATGGCAGAAGATTTCAATGCCACAAAGACCAAACAAAAGACTTCGAGAGACTGGCAAGGGGAAGGCCAGTAATGAAAGGGTAAAACATATCTATCAGGAACTAACCTGAATATTCTCCGTCTGAACCAGGCCCATGATATTCTCGACATCCGACACCTCGAGACGGATACTCTTCTTGCTGGTCGATATCGGCTTCATGGCGCGGAAATGTGCGTTTAGCGCAAACTCTGTCCTTGGCTGAATGACACCGCTATCTTGAGAGACAGAGAAATCGTCTCCTAAACTCTCCATTCCGCTTATCTTCCAAGCCACGGGGAGGAGGGTGCTATTTCGGAGGTAGATTGTCTTGGTGTCCTTTCGGTGGAG
The DNA here is from genome assembly GCA_002633025.1 of Notospermus geniculatus. Taxonomy (NCBI): domain Eukaryota; kingdom Metazoa; phylum Nemertea; class Pilidiophora; order Heteronemertea; family Lineidae; genus Notospermus; species Notospermus geniculatus. The sequence continues at coordinate 537,682 of NMRB01000152.1, forward strand.
CAGCACCTTGTCAAAATGGAGTTGCTTCTTGTCGAGTTCGAGCTCAGGACGGACACCGAATGATGACAACTTGAAGATGATTGGTTCAGGGTTTTCCCGCACGCAGCAGACTATTGCATCTTCGTAGCTTCCCGGAACTTTGGGGTAGGCCCAGACGCTCAGTTCCTGAAACGAAAATAGCAGGAGGTGTCATACGGATCTACATTTATTTATATGGGTCATAAAATCAGACAATATTAGCATAAGTCGTGTTTACACTGCCAAAAATCAAGCGAACTTGGACTGGATCGAGTATGGTACAGCAAAAACAGTGGAGTGTAAACTTGCCAAGTTTGGGTTCACTTCAACTGGACCGAAATGTTTGGCAGTGTAAACGCGGCTATACATTTTTATCACTAAGCACTAATCATTTTACCTGTTGTTCTCCTGGTTTCAAGATCATGTTCGGCGGGTCAAGCAGATACGTCTCAGCCTTGCTGTCGTTTAGGAAACAGAAGTTGATGTCTGCATCTAACGGTGATGTGTTCAGGATTGTAACCTTTTCCATGTTCTCGGGGAATTTTCCTTCCTTGTATCTGGAATAATCATCGGGACAATGAACACAAAGCAAGAGCAGATGCATTCTTTCCTGCAATATTTCTCCAAACTGGTAAATCTGGTGGACACAAATTTGAAGGAAGACTCTTCTGGGTAGAGATTTTAAAGATATTACTTCAAATTTTTGTCAAAATTTCTTATCACTGGCCAAGGAGTGCGACTGAATTTGTCAAAAGTTCATGCTGGTACAAGATGTTGATGTAAAATACCCCAGCTAGCAAAGATTGGAGGCCATCCGGTGGCTACTGGGAGACGCGAGTGGCAGCGGCTGTCTCAGGCTGGCCTCTGAGTGCAACATCTACCCCAAATATTCCGCTACAATAAGTTAAAGGGACTTACTTCTCTCTTGTTTTGCCAACAAGAAGTGGGCCAAACTCGTACGTCTCTGTGGTGAGAACGTACTTCTTTATGACGATATCGTCAGCTCGCTTGTTCTTCTTGCGTTGGGGGAACACAATCCTGGGGGAAGAACAAGGAAAAAGTGAGGACTCTGAATGCACTGAGTAGTGCACAAGATCGGAGGTCTTTTAGCATTGAAATCATCCTCCCACAGCAGGGGTTTTTACCTCGCTCCTCCTGATCCACTCACACAAGTGAGTGAATAAAGAGGAGCGAGACCAAAGCCCTGCTATGGGCGAATGCACTGAAACCGAAATCATTTGACGTACAACCTCGAACTCTGCTTTGTTTAAGAGTCGAAAAATTTTCAAATAAAACTGACAGTGGCAAAATCTACTTACCTTGGTTCCCTGCTGATTGTGGGGAAGGCACAGATCCCACGACAGAACAACTGGTAGCGCCTCCTAGTGCCCATAATCTCAAAGTTCAATGTCTGATCAAACTGTCCTAGGTCCTCAGACAGGAAACGTAGGCGTAGGACGACCTCGCCCTGTGCCGGGATCATCCATCTAAACTGGGTCAATCTGCATTAAAAAAACAATCTGATAATTCCAGGATTATCATATTTGAGAGATTTTTATCAAATCTCGGAAATTGTATTGAAACAGTCCTGTTTTGACGTGAAATTATGGATCACTTCAGTATGCTAAATTATTTCATACATTTCATATCAGGGGCGGATCCAGGATTTGAGAAAAAAGGGAGCGCCCTGTGCTAGCTATGAACATTGAAATCTGTGGTGAATTTCAATGGCTCGCTCCAAATTCCAGAATTTCATGGTCAATTTAACAGATTTGTTGGCCAAAAGGGGAGGTGCTTGCCCAGGGCACCCCCTTCTGGATATAGCATCATTATGGCCTCTTTTATAAGAGCACACAAGAAATAACTTGTGTCCGTCTGCTGAGTCATCTAAAGCGTAATCTAGAGAAAACAAATCATGTACATGTATCTATCAAAGCAATTTTTGAGCAAAGAAATTTATAAAAAGAAAGAAGAAATGGGTATGTTAAAGCACACACACAAAAAAATACATTAGTCAGTAATTTACATTCAAGTCATTCATATCCAGTTGATCTATCCAATCAATTGATTCAAGTTAAATAACAGAATTCGGCTGAACGCTATATGGGGTAATTGCACGTGTGGGAATCTAAGGGGGTGATTCGAAGAAAATTCTGCAGGATTTATTGAAATATAAAGTTTTTGAACTGTTTGTCATGGGCCAGATGCATCTTGTGCACAAGGCCACACGTTCTTTGGGAGGGTAATTGGTCGGTGATTTTGGACTGTCACGTGTGGGCTGCATGGGAAAAAATAAGGCGTAAGCAAAGGTAACGACAAAGCAATGCATAAAATGTTGATACTGCAAGTGGCCTAGCTGGCAGTGCCTCCCACCATAAACACAACAACAACGTAACAGAATACACGAAATAGAAAAGAGTTTGAAGAGTGACGTGCACCAAAACCACAGCAGTTCAGACTCACTTTGGCCACCTTCCATCAGTAATTGGACCATCTAGACCACTGGAACTGAACACAGGTCAAAACACATCATCCACGAGGTGAGACAATGAATGATTAATTATGCCCAGTCCAATAACAGAGGTTCTTCACATGACGTCACATTTCCATGACGACACAAGGCGGCCATCCGTCAAAATGTCAAGCGACATCACGCCATGAAGAAAGCGTCAACACACAGATCGTGACGTCAAAATGTCATGACGTGACAGTTTTGACGTCATCCCCGGCCATTTGACGGCCAACATGGCCGCTTTTTTGCAGTCACATGACCGTTGTGACGTCAGTGAAGAACTTCTATAGACAAATCCCAAATTGACGAATGTGAACTCAATCTGCGCATATCCAGCCTTTTTTTGCACAACAAGCCTCGTTTTGGAAACATGACATGTGCTCCATCTGACGTCACGGTATGGTCGCAATAACGTCTTTGTGTCATGATGTTGATTTCAACACGATGGAGAAGTTTTGAAGATGAGGCTGGATGTTTTGGAAACCTGGATGTGCGCAGGAATGTGAACTTGGGACTTGTCTCTTGGAGAATTTCTGAGCTTGGTTGTGCAGCAGACGAGGCAGGACACAGCAACTGTTAAGCAGGGTGCATGGTGCCACTTTCAAAACACCAGATTTCATTCACTTTGGTTTGGCGACGTGATAATTGAGTTACATGATTTCAAGGAATTTGCCAATAAATTCAGTTCTCGAGTAATGACCGTTAGCGTTCAAGAAAGGACATGGTAGGCCTACCTCTGGTTGTCAATATCTGAGCCTGGCGTTGTTGCCCCAGGAGGCGGAGACACATTCAGCGAACTTCTTCGTGTCAGGGCAGCACCACGCTTCTGCCCGGCACTGCGCTTCCTCTCCTTGTCCTTCTTCTCGTCAATTTTCAGCTTGTCTTTACGCCCCCTGGTGGGTGTGTGCTCGTCCTTGCCACGGTCAGGTGTCACTGATTTTTCATCGTCATCGGCATCTTTGCTTCTGTCCTCAACACCAACATTTCTGGAAAGAAGATGGAATTTTTAATATAAAATTTTTCAAAATTAATTTCTAATTTTTAATCTAAAAAATTATTTTGAAAATTTTAATTTTAAAAATTTAAAGTCAATAAAATTTAAATTTAAAAATAAATCAAATTAAATTTTTAAATTATTTTAATATATTTTTTATTTGTTTTTAATTTTTTATTTAACTTAATTTTTTATTTTATAATTTTTAATGTTAAAAAAATTAAAATCAAAATTTTTAAAAATTTATACTTGATTTTTTTATCAAGTGCTAAATGAACCTCTCATGGTTTGACAGCAAGTACCCATCAATACTTACGGATCATCAGGTGACGAAGCGACGTACACATAATGACCATCGGGCTCTGCTCCTGGTGGTGCCTTCCTCTTGACGGGATATGGAACAACAGCAAAAGTTGCTGGTGGAGGGATGGGTGGGCCATGAGGACCAAGACCTAGACCATCCAGGACCTGTGAATCAAGACAGATGCATTCATCATGGAAATGAATCGGAAAGAATTTGAAGGAACATTCTTCAGGTGGTTGATGGGAACGACATTTCTTCAAATATTTTTAAATTAGTTCCACAGGATGCTAGGAAACTTCGACAGACGATGCCGTCTGCTAATCTCCGGGGGTAGATGAGTTAAGGAAACAGCCACTGGCAGTGAAGGGGTTGCAATTGCATCTTCAACGAACAGGTCAACGTACCTCCTCAGTAGTAGGGAGCCTATCCATGTCGATGATCTGTTGGCCAGGTGCGATTGTCTTGTCGCTACAGTCCAGGATCAGATGAGGAACGCCAATACCATCATCCTGTTTATCCGGTTCATCAGTGGATGCATCACCGTCCTGGACGCCGCCATCGCTAGCAGCAGCCTCAGCCTGAAGAATTAAGAAGAACATGCAACGAACGAAAGTGCAAATTTACCTTGTAAGCATCCTCCCACAGCAGGGCTCTGATCTCGTTCCTCTTCGTACACTCACACGAGTGGATAAGGAGGAGCGAGGTAAAAACCCTGCTGTGGGAGGATGCTTGGAAGTATCTTTACCAGACATGATATCATCCTTACCTCTTTCGCAGCCTTCTCCTTCTCGGCACGTTCCCGTTCTTGTTGCTCCCTCAGTTTCTCCTTCTCCTTGTCATGTTTATCCCCTTTTTCCTTCCCCTTCCCTTTCTTCCCGGACGGCGGATGTGCTTCCTCCACGGCCTCAGACCGCTCGGATGGCGTGGTCGGGCGGTGGATAGCCCCTGTTGTACGATCCCAGAAGGATATGAGATCGACGATGTCTTTCTGGGCGTGCTCGAATGTACGGAACCTGAAAGGACAGTCAGAATCTCATTTGTGGGAAAAATAGAGAACTCCAGCCCTTCCAGATAATAAAAATTCATGGTCAATTGCGAACTTGAAATTTCCTTGTCAATTTGAAAGATTTTCTCCAAGGAAGAGGGGCCCAGGCATCAACTTGTGTTTCCTTACTTTTGCATCAGCAGCATTTCTGCTTCTTTGACTGGGTCTCTGACTGGTTCCTCAACAGGGACAGCAGGGTCCTTAGCTTCATTAGAGATGGGTCTCTTGCCATCACGCCCTTTTTTTTTCCTGCAACAAAAGAAGACATATATATGAAGTACCGTATTTTTCGGACTATAAGGCGCGGCCTTTTTCCTTGAAGAAGGGTCTTAAATTGGGGGTGCGCCTTATAGGGTGGTGCGCCTTATCTGCAGATAGAGTCCGAAAATTTGATCAGAAGTGTCACAACAAGCTAATTAGCTTGTCATAACAAGCTAATTAATGTTTTTAATCATACAACCAGGTCAGTTTGATGCATAACATTGCTGTGGTTCACCTGATGACTGCGTCTTATAGGGAGGTTAGAGTAAACTGATGATCAATGACGACAAGCATGCAACAAGCACCTGCTTTTGCTGAAGCAGGTCACACTGGACTGTTGGACTTCATAAAACAGAAACATATCTTTACCTGGTGTTCTTGACTCCAACGCCAATCGAGCTGAACTCAATGACTCGGGTATTTTGGTCCAGTGTGGCACCAGGGGGAGCTCCGTGTGGCCCTCGCAACTCTGGATTACGTCGAGCACTGCTGATGTAGTCAGAATCCTCAAGTTCAAAGTGACAGTATGGGAGAAGACTCTGACCCTTGACGCTGATGACAGGACCTTGTTTTCCCTCCTCAAGGTTAGAAATCCTGAAATATGAGAGAAATATCGTATTCAGAACTGGAGGGGAGCAGACTCTGATTGTTCTCTGATTGGTGGGAAATGCTAGAATGGAAACGGGGCTTTACAGCTTCACCTACCTGCAGATCAGCCGGCCTTCAAACTCATGGACATCCAGCGGAGAGAACTTGACAGTAAACGACGCCTTCTTCCCTGGGGCGATTGATCCGCTTTCTGGCTCAATCAGGAACGGAACAACACCCGTGTCACTCACATTGCTCTGGATGGAGCTGGCCTGTGATGACGGACGTTCGTTCTCGGCGAATGTGACTGAGCGAGTTTGCGGCGGAACGTCCTCCATGACTACCTGCCATGAGTAGTCCATTGTTGTGCTGCCCTGGTTGCTGATCTTCAGACTGAAATGATAAAGTAATGGTTGCTTTCATGGCATGCTCCCACCACAGGGGTTTTTACCTCACTACTCTTCATTCACTGCGAGTGTATGAAGAGGAACATGACCAAAGCTCTGCTGTGGGAGGATCCTTGCATGGAGGACTGTGCCCATAGACAATTAAAGAACACTGGTTTCAAAGAAACCAAAGTCTATTAGTGATACTCTGAGGATTGCATCAACTGAAGCAGTTTCAAAGCACGGGCAACTTAGTGGGTAGTAGTGAAACTGCGACAGGAGTTTAACATTGCCTCATTCCACCCAGGTTTATGTGGTTATCGGTATTAAGAAGGCTTCAATGACAACTTACTCGAATACTCTTGTCTGGAATATGAGCGTATCTTTGAACTTGATGCTCTCCACTTTACACTTGTACTTATTGTAATCAGCTGTGGCCGACACAAGAAGATCAATGGTCCTCTGAGTCTCAGACATCTCCTGGAACGGAGGTTCTGGTTCTGTCTCCACAACCTTCTTCTTCGCGGGTCTCATGTTGGCAGGGGTCACTGGCGTGTTGGGCTTCACTGATCTGCAGTAGAAGAGACCACGAGGTCAAGAATGTTGACATTGCTGTAGAGTTTGTGCAGTGCCTCAGCATGATGTCACTTTGGACCTGGCTGTGTCCACCCCGCTGATGTCGACAACAAAGTGTGCCCAGCCCGGATGCAGCCACGTACTCTTTGTGAGCTGACGACAAAGTGTACCATGTGGGACTTTGATGTCTGACCATCAAGATGGCAGATTTTTCTGGGTCAGTGGGAAGACATCGTCTGCACTAAGATGTAAACACCAAAACATTGCCGTGATCATATCAAGGATTTTACACAAATCTATTCAGCTCCAGAATGCTATCACCAAACTCAGGGATAAAGATTCCAAAATTCCCATGCAGTAAGATAGACCAAACAAGCCCAGGGATGACACTGTTTCACATGAAAATTACAGGGTATTCAGAACTCACCCCTCTGATGATGCTGCCGCTACCTGACTGACATCCACCCATTTCACAGTTCTCATCCTGTCATCCCAATCAGCAACCTGGTTCACAGGTTTCTCAAACGTAATCTTGGTGACCTTACACGACACAACCTGCTCCTCGAGCGTCTTGGGTGCATCTGTCTTGAAAGTCACTGACATGTCCTTTGTGCATCCAGCGTGGAGGTGACCGACTTGGGGTGAAAATTTCACCTCTGGGTTCTCGGGCCATTGGAATCTGACGCAGTCCCCGATGGAGTGGTTTGTCATGGAGAACGTGAGGACGCGGGGCTCGCCGATACGAACGTCGCCAAAATGGATGCTGTTGTTCTTGGCAGCTGAAAAAGCAATCATCTTTAATGTATAATTCTTGGGAGCGTGGGGTGTAGTGGTCAGAGCATAGACTTGTGATCGAGCCATCAGTACTTGCATGTGGTCTAAAAGTATCCTCACCTTCCACATCTTCATCCGCCATGTTGCCTTCCAGTTTCTCCGGATCACTGGCCACAAACAGGCTGTGGATATTATCCAACGAGATGTCATCTTCATAACCTTCGCCGACGAGCTGTACGATCGAATCCTCATACTGGTTATCAACCACTGTCATTTTGATATGAGCCTGCGATCGCTGCGGTAATGATGGTTTGAAGATGACGTCGAAGTTTGCCGTCTCGCCGACTTCCATGACCACACTGGCAGTGTGCGGTCTCTTCTTCGCCTCGGGTGTATTGTCGGTGTTCATGATTGCGTTGGTACCGTGGCTGGGTTTGAGTTGGTAGGCCAGGTCAGGGTCAAGGAGATCAATATCAACCTGTAACGAAGGAAAACTATATCACGTCTGCTGATGATGTGGTGATGGAGCTTGCCGCATGTTCCAGCCCAAACTGAACCCAGCCTGGATTCAGAGCATGAAGTCATTTTGATGCATGCCTGCATGCTGGTAGGCAAAATGCTTCTCTGAGGAGCATTTTACCTACCAGCATGCACGCTGCACCAACAAGCACACACGCTCTGCAATGCAGTGTATTTGTGGTGTCGGAAAACGATCTATAGAACAAAATAATAATTTACCTTGCAGGCCAATGTCCCATCATTGACCAAGACCAGGGGTTGCGTGTCGGTCCGTCCAAGAAGCAGACGTTTGAATAGACACAATGGTTGTCCCTTCCGGTTGCGTACAGATGGTTTCTGGATTGATATCCTCGGCAGATTGCCCTCTCCTTGGATCTCAAAACTAAGGTTCCGACCTTTCGCTTGTGTCTGAGAAACACCGTCCAGTGCTGCCTCAAAGATGGCAGAGAATTGCTGAAATAGACATAAGGACCAGGAATTGAACCTGTGGCTTATCAATTACGAATCTGACACCTTTGCACTCCACCATCGCGCTCTCCAACTAACCAATGATCAATTAACAAGGCCTGATTGACTAACTAACATACCTGCATTGATGGAGGTGTAAACGTGACAGTGGCGTAGGAATAGCTATGTGCTGCTATCTGAGCACGTGGTGGCTCCACCTCATAGATATCCTGCGACTTCGACATATGTTTGCTGATGATAGGCTTGATGTTGAAGAGGACATCACAGGGCACTTTGTTGACGTTGGTGATCTTAAACCTCGCTTTTGCCTTGCTGCCGACGATGACGTTATTGAAGACGAAGCGATTTTCGTCTTCTCCATAGATGCCGCCACTTTCAACCTAAAACCAGAGATATGTGAGATGAGCTGACAAAATTCCACTTTCCTTCATAACTTCTTGTCCTTCATCCTTTCACTGCTGAATTCCCCATGTGGATTCCCACGTGACATCACAATTCCTACATGCCACCATACTAGCCGTCAAAGAACACAGCATCAACACGACAGATGATGATGTCAAAACGTTGCACATGGATGTGCGGTGAAGTTTTGACATCGTTGTTGGTCTGTTGAGGCTGGACTGCACTCTTCTGTAGCAGGCCATGGACAATTTGCTTTGATTGCCTGCGGGTTTTCACACCAATTCAGCTGCTGTTGTTCAATAACTGACAGATGTAATGAATTTGTTGAATTGTTGTGCACACTGTGATGTGTACACCCCACTGAAACTTCATCTTGACATATCAAGGCCTACGGCCTTCGGACTATGCTCCATGAGTGAGAGTAGGAGTGATAGGAACACTTGTCAGGACAAGATGCTGAAACATTGAATCGAGAAGCAAAATGGTGACCATCTGACGGCCAATCATTTGACAAGTATGACGTCAGTGGGAAACCTGTATTCTTACAGCCGATTTCCTGGAGTATACCTTACAGGATTCCGACAACATACTGACATAGACTGTGTTTCTGCAGTGCATTACTTTCATAGACAGTTATCGTACTCACCGTGTGGTTATGATGCCAGATACTGAGATTTTTGCAGACTCTATGTTCCTCAAAGGTAGAGCCAAGATCTGTAATATTGATACTTGGAACGCATGCTTCGCCAATCAGCTTGTATGGAATACCTTCCTTGTGGTCACGTGGGTCGCGGTCAGTTACTTCAATGGCAATTTCCTGAATGAAAAGGGTACGAGATTTTATCAAGGTCAGAAGAAGACGTACTGCCAATGATTTGATCACAGATGGCAAAGACACTAGCAACACCACTAAACTACATTTGAGAAAGACTCAAAACAAATGAATTTTTTGTGATTTAGCCTAACTCATCCGCCCCAAGGTTTGAGCAACCAGTATCTTTTGTCAGGTTTTCTCATCGCCTGGGAAATGAATTAGAAGAACTTTGAAGAAACATTCTTCAGATGGTTTGTAGGAACAAACTTTCTTCAAATATTTTTTACTCAACACCACAGGATGTGGGAAAACGTCAACAAACGATGCCGTCTGCTGGATTGTGGGGGTAGATGAGTTAATTCCACATACCTCTTCACATTTTCCAGCATATTCAGCCACGCTTTCCACACTGATGGTCTGATGGTTGTTGGGTAAGACCTGACCAAATGCCGGGTAGATGGTGAACATACCGAGAACAAGGCGGGCCGGTCCACCGCCACCACCACCTCCAACACCGAGTTCTTGCCTGAAAGAATGGAGAATGGATTCTTTTTATGAAGATTTCTTGAGATAAAGAGACCCGCAATGTACCTCGAAATCTGCTCAACTTCATCACAGGCTTTGGCCTGTACCACTACACTATAGACATGGCCCAGAATTAACGGGACACCCGGTCCAGTTTTCGACCATCTCCTAAAGATGTAAGCAGAAATCAGATTTAGCGTGCCAATTATTTTATTCTTTTTGGCCATTGGAAAGAGAATTACTTCTGGATATTGGCAACCCAAAAATTTTGAGACCCAAATGATCGAAGATTTAGAAAAGAGTGATTTTACTGAGGCAATCATCAGAAAAATGGTCAAAATTCGTGTGTGCGGCGGGCGTGACGTTACGTCATTGGCGTCACGACGCAACAGAAATCCACAGCTTTCCCAAGGCAAAACATGTGTTGTGCAAACATAAGAACCAAAATTTCAACTTCAATCGATCTGTACACACGTATTGAGGAGATACACGCCGTATTGTTTACATGGGGATGATCTAGAGATCTCGTACTCCGCTTTGGTGGGTGGTGGGTTCACTTCCATAGCGTAGTTTTTATGCACTGGCCGTCTGAAAATAGGTGTCATGTCAATCTATGTAAACATAGGCCCGTTAATCTGGGCCATGTCTATAGTTGTGGACTGACACAATCAACCTAAGAAAGGTCCTTACCTGATAGATTCAGCACGTTTTGGTTTTGCAACAGATCTCCCTGAACTTGAACCATCCCTCGATTTGGTGCGCTTGTCTCCTTTCACAGGACTAGAAAAAGAAATACATGAAATTTAAAGAGAGTAAACCTAAAGCTATTCCACTGACTATGCTCTGTTGCACCATCCATGGAAAGCCTGTTACAATAAAATCTCATCGCCTCTACCACCAACTGTACCCAGACGCAAAGAATATCGTCTGCTACTTACGGTCGTGATCTCTGCTGCTGAACCTCGGCCGCTTTGACCAGTTTCTGGATGGTATACTTGAAGTCATATTCTCCTTTGTTCTCAATGATAAAGCTTCTAGACTTCTTACTGTTGATCATCATAGGTCCAAAGTTGATGTCGTTGACAGGGTAGATGCTGTACCTGTAACAACACATGGACAAAATTAAAGGTTAGGCCATTTTAGAATCGGCATCACGACATCTGAATGGAAAGACCAATGACCAGCATTCATAACTGTATCTTAAACCTCCCGGTGAATCAAGTGAGTCATAAGCTCATGCCAAAAGATGGCACCAAGAAAATTTCCTCTTTTAACTTGTGAATCCCTGGAGTCAAGCAGACGCCAAGTTCTTTCGGAGTTTTCTCACATTTAATGAGGAGGTCGCCTAATTTTTTCTACCATTTGATGGCGCTGCGACCGTATCCACTTTTCCACTGTGACGTCATACGGAACGTCAACGTCACACTGCCGTGACGTTGTGGCTTCATGCTCGCACCTCACATTGCCACGGAGATTACGTCCTCAAGACAATGAAAAGGCTTGATACGGTCGCAGCGACATCTTTCCGTGGAGAAAAGGCGACCTCCTCATTGTAAGGATTGAAAAATATTTAAAGAAATGTTGTTCCTATCAATCATCTGAATAATGTTTCTTCAAATAAATTCAAATTCATCTCCAAAGCTTTCAGAAAACTTCAATCGAAACTACTGTGACCTTAAACCTGGGGGCAGACGGTAAAGCGGAGACCAACTTACTTGCTGAAAACTGATTTGACTGACACCTTGACGGGAATACTAGCGATGGTCTCCCCGCCCTCGACGATGTTAGGCTCAATCACCTGGCACTTCAATATCGGCAAATCTTTTATGTTCACTTCTTCGGTGGAGCGGAAGATGATCTGTACTTGTGTCGGGCGATCGACGGGGGTGAGTGTCCCGTGTTGGGGAATGATGGAGAACAGCTTGGTCACATCTGGACAGTTTGGTCCTGACGACTCAAACGTGAAGCTGAAATATGTAAAAAAAAACATTTAATGCCTTGTTACAATTATTTTCACTCTAATTTTCTTGATAGGAACATGAAACTTGGCGCTTTTAACTATAATACAAAGTCTCAAAGTGCTTCAGATTATAACCCAGCAGTTTCTCTAAAAATCTTTCTGGGAAACTCAAGGAGCACCTCATTCAGTGGATCACTTGATCCTTTCAGAAAAGTTCAGAATACAAAGTGGCAACGTAACCGAGAATCGGACTTGTGACCTCTCGGTCTTGAGTCCGGTTGTCGACCACTGCACCACCGTGTTCCCCAAACTGGACACCGGGAATATCAGTCCAAATTTGGATGACTGCTTGCTAAATTTATTCATGGAATATCATTTTACACCTCAATAGAAAGTTGACATTTCTTTGGATTTCCCACTGAGTAAACTAACTTCCTATCAAATAGATTCATAAAAGTGACAGCTTTACGTGACTTTTGTCTCACTTACTTGTAGCTGATCTCATATTTTCCCTTATTCTTCAGCGTACATGTCTGTTTTGTTTCATCCATTACTCTGATTGTACCGAAGTCAATGCCACCTTCGGCACCCTTGGGGAAACTCATGTCTAATGCGACGTCATACGCCTCAGCAAACACCTTGAAACATGAAATTGTGAATGTTTTAGATCAAAAAGTTAACTATGCTGATAAGATGTTTGCTGATGGCAGACGATTTCAATGCCACAAAGACCAAACAAAAGACTTCGAGAGACTGGCAAGGGGAAGGCCAGTAATGAAAGGGTAAAACATATCTATCGGGAACTAACCTGGATATTCTCCGTCTGAACCAGTCCCATGATATTCTCGACATCCGACACCTCGAGACGGATACTCTTCTTGCTGGTCGATATTGGCTTCATGGCGCGGAAATGTGCATTTAGCGCAAACTCTGTCCTCGGCTGAATGACACCGCTATCTTGAGAGACAGAGAAATCGTCTCCTAAACTCTCCATTCCACTTATCTTCCAAGCCACGGGGAGGAGTGTGCTGTTTCGGAGGTAGATCGTCTTGGTGTCCTTTCGGTGAAGCAGCACCTTGTCAAAATGGAGTTGTTTCTTGTCGAGTTCGAGCTCGGGGCGGACACCGAATGATGACAACTTGAAGATGATTGGTTCAGGGTTTTCCCGCACGCAGCAGACAATTGCATCTTCATAGCTTCCGGGAACTTTGGGATAGGCCCAGACACTCAGTTCCTGAAACGAAAACAGCAGGAGGTGTCATACGGATCTACATTTATATGGGTCGTAAAATCAGACAATATTAGCATAAGCCACGTTTACACTGCCAAAAATCAAGCAAACTCGGACTGGATCGAGTATGGTACAGCAAAAACAGTGGAGTGTAAACTTGCCAAGTTAGGGTTCACTTCAACTGGACCGAAATGTTTGGCAGTGTAAACGCGGCTATACATTCTTATCACTAAGCACTAATCATTTTACCTGTTGTTCTCCTGGTTTCAAGATCATGTTCGGTGGGTCAAGCAGATACGTCTCCGCCTTGCTATCGTTTAGGAAACAAAAGTTGATGTCGGCGTCTAACGGTGATGTGTTCAGGATTGTAACCTTTTCCATGTTCTCGGGGAATTTTCCTTCCTTGTATCTGGAATACAACCATCGGGACATTGAACACAAAGCAAGAGCAGACGCATTCTTTTCTGCAATATTTCTCTAAATTGGTAAATCTGATGGACACTAATTTGAAGGAAGACTCTTCTGGGTAGAGATTTTAAAGATATTCCTTCAAATTTTTGTCAAAATTTCTTATCCCAGGACAAGAGCGCAACTGAATTTGTCAAATGTTCATGCTGGTACAGAATGTTGATGAAAATACCCCAGCTAGCAAAGATTGTAGGCCCACCCGTGGCTACTGGGAGACGTGAGTGGCTGTGGCTATCTCAGGCTGGCCTCTGTTAGGCCTCTGAGTGCAACATCTAGCCCAAATATTCCTACACAATAAGTTAACAGGACTTACTTCTCTCTTGTTTTGCCAACAAGAAGTGGGCCAAACTCGTACGTCTCTGTGGTGAGAACGTACTTCTTTATGACGATATCGTCAGCTCGCTTGTTCTTCTTGCGTTGGGGGAACACAATCCTGGGGGAAGAACAAGGAAAAAGTGAGGACTCTGAATGCACTGAGTAGTGCACAAGATCGGAGTCTTTTAGCATTGAAATCATCCTCCCACAGCAGGGGTTTTTACCTCGCTCCTCCTGATCCACTCACACAAGTGAGTGAATAAAGAGGAGCGAGACCAAAGCCCTGCTATGGGAGAATGCACTGAAACAGAAATCATTTGACGTACAACCTCGAACTCTGCTTTGTAGAGTCGAAAAATTTTCAAATAAAACTGACAGTGGCAAAGTCTACTTACCTCGGTTCCCTGCTGATTGTGGGGAAGGCACAGATCCCACGACAGAACAACTGATAGCGCCTCCTAGTGCCCATAATCTCAAAGTTCAATGTCTGATCAAACTGTCCTAGATCCTCAGACAGGAAACGTAGGCGTAGGACGACCTCACCCTGTGCTGGGATCATCCATCTAAACTGGGTCAATCTGCATCAAGAAACAGTTTGATAATCAAGGCTTATCATATTTGAGAGATTTTAATCAAATCTTGTAAACTGTATGGAAACAGTCCTGTTTTGACGTGAAATTATGGATCACTTCAGTATTCTAAATTATTTCATACATTTAATATCAGGGGCGGATCCAGGATTTGAGAAAAGAGGGGGCGCCCTGTGCTATGAACATTGAAATCTGCGGTGAATTTCAACGATTCGCTTCAAATTCCAGAATTTCATGGTCGATTTTACAGGTTTGTTGGCCAAAAGGAGAGGCGCTTGCCCAGGGCACCCCCTTCTGGATCCGTGCCTGTATATAGCATCATTATGGCCTGTTTTTTAAGAGCACACAAGAAATAACTTGTGTCCGTCTGCTGAGTCATCTAAAGCGTAATCTAGAGAAAACAAATCATGTACATGTATCTATCAAAGCAATTTTTGAGCAAATAAATGTATAAAAAGAGAGAAGAAATGGTTATTTTAAAGCACACACACAAAAAAAAAACATTAGTCAGTAATTTACGTTCAAGTCATTCATATCCAGTTGATCTATCCAATCAATTGATTCAAGTTAAATAACTGAATTCGGCTGAACGCTATATGGGGTAATTGCACGTGTGGGAATCTAAGGGGGTGATTCGAAGAAAATTCTGCAGGATTTATTGAAATATAAAGTTTTTTTGACTGTTTGTCATGGGCCAGATGCATCTTGTGCACACGGCCACATGTTCTTCGGTAGGGTAATTGGTCGGTGATTTTGGACTGTCACGTGTGGGCTGCATGGGAAAAAATAAGGCGTAAGCAAAGGTGACGACAAAGCAATGCAAAAAATGTTGATACTGCAAGTGGCCTAGCTGGCAGTGCCTCCCACCATAAACACAACAACAACGTAACAGAATACACGAAATAGAAAAGAGCTTTAAGAGTGACGTGCACCAAAACCACAGCAGTTCAGACTCACTTTGGCCACCTTCCATCAGTAATTGGACCATCTAGACCACTGGAACTGAACACAGGTCAAAACACATCATCCACGAGGTGAGACAATGAACGATTAATTATGCCCAGTCCAATAATAAAGTTCTTCACATGACGTCACATTTCCATGACAACACAGGGCAGCCATATTGGCCGTCAAAATGTCAAGCGACATCACGGCATAAAGAAAGCGTCAACACACAGATCGTGACGTCAAAATATCATGACGTGACAGTTTTGACGTCGTCATGGGTCATTTGACGGCCAACATGGCCGATTTTTTTTCAGTCACATGACCGTTGTGACGTCAGTGAAGAACTTCTATAGACAAATCCCAAATTGACGAATGTGAACTCAATCTGTGCATATCCAGCCTATTTTTGCACAACAAGCTACTTTTTGGGAACATGAAATGCGCGCATCTGATGTTGCGGTATGGTCGCAATTATGTCTTTGTGTCATTATGTTGATTTCAACACGATGGAGAAGTTTTGAAGATGAGGCTGGATGTTTTGGAAACCTGGATGTGCGCAGGATGCGAACTTGGGATTTGTCTGTTGGAGAGGTTCTGAGCTTGGTTGTGCAGCAGACGAGGCAGGACACAGCAACTGTTAAGCAGGGTGCATGGTGCCACTTTCAAAACACCAGATTTCATTCACTTTGGTTTGGTGACGTGATAATTGAGCCGTTACATGAATTCAAGGAATTTGCCAATAAATTCAGTTCTCGAGTTATGACCGTTAGCGTTCAAGAAAGGACATGGTAGGCCTACCTCTGGTTGTCAATATCTGAGCCTGGCGTTGTTGCCCCAGGAGGCGGAGACACATTCAACGAACTTCTTCGTGTCAGGGCGGCACCACGCTTCTGGCCGGCACTGCGCTTCCTCTCCTTGTCCTTCTTCTCGTCAATTTTCAGCTTGTCTTTACGCCCCCTGGTGGGTGTGTGCTCGTCCTTGCCGCGATCAGGTGTCACTGACTTCTCGTCGTCATCGGCATCTTTGCTTCTGTCCTCAACACCAACATTTCTGGAAAGAAGATGACATTTTTAATATAAAATTTTTCAAAATTAATTTTTAATCTAAAAAATAATTTTGAAAAATTTTAATTTCAAAAATTTAAAGTCAATAAAATTTAAATTAAAAAATAAATCAAATTAAATTTTTAATTCATTTTAATTTATTTTTTATTTGTTTTTTAATTTTTTATTTAACTTAATTTTTTATATACCCGGTAATAATTTTTAATGTTAAAATTAAAATCAAAATCAAATTTTTAAAAATCTATAATTAATTTTTTATCAAGTGCTACATGAACCTCTCATGGTTTGACAGTGAGTATCCATCAATACTTACGGATCATCAGGGGAGGAAGCGACGTACACATAATGACCATCGGGCTCTGCTCCTGGTGGTGCCTTCCTCTTGACAGGATAGGGAACGACGGCAAAAGTTGCTGGTGGAGGGATGGGAGGCCCATGAGGACCAAGACCAAGACCATCCAGGACCTGTGAATCACAGAGATGCATTCATCATGGAAATTTGGAAATGAATCGGAAAGAATTTGAAGGAACATTCTTCAGGTGATTGATGGGAAGGACATTTCTTCAAATATTTTTAAATTAGTTACACAGGATGTGAGAAAACTTTGACAGAAGATGCCGTCTGCTGGACTTTGGGGCTGCATGAGTTAAGGAAATTGCCAATGGCAGTTAAGGGGTTGCATCTTCAACCAACAGGTCAACGTACCTCCTCAGTAGTAGGGAGCCTATCCATGTCGATGATCTGTTGGCCAGGTGCGATTGTCTTGTCGCTACAGTCCAGGATCAGATGAGGAACGCCGATACCATCATCCTGTTTATCCGGTTCATCAGTGGATGCATCACCGTCCTGGACACCACCATCGCTGGCAGCAGCCTCGGCCTGAAGAATTAAGAAGAAAATGCAAAGAACGAAAGTGTAAATTTACCTTGTAAGCATCCTCCCACAGCAGAGCTTTAGTCTCGTTCCTCTTCGTACACTCACATGAGTGGCTAAGGAGGAGCGAGGTAAAAACCCTGCTGTGGGAGGATGCTTGGAAGTATCTTTACCAGACATGATATCATACTTACCTCTTTCGCAGCCTTCTCCTTCTCGGCACGTTCCCGTTCTTGTTGCTCCCTCAGTTTCTCCTTCTCCTTATCATGTTTATCTCCTTTTTCCTTCCCCTTCCCTTTCTTCCCGGACGGCGGATGTGCTTCCTCCACGGCCTCGGACCGTTCGGATGGCGTGGTCGGGCGGTGGATAGCCCCTGTTGTACGATCCCAAAATGATATGAGATCGACGATGTCTTTCTGGGCGTGCTCGAATGTACGGAACCTGAAAGGACAGTCAGAATCTCATTTGTGGGAAAAATAGACAACTCCAGCCCTTCCAGATAATAAAAATTCATGGTCAATTGCGAACTTGAAATTTTCTTGTCAATTTGAAAGATTTTCCCCAAGGAAGAGGGGCCCAGGCATCAACTTGTGTTTCCTTACTTTTGCATCAGCAGCATTTCTGCTTCTTTGACTGGGTCTCTGACTGGTTCCTCAACAGGGACAGCAGGGTCCTTAGCTTCATTAGAGATGGGTCGCTTGCCATCACGTCCCTTCTTTTTCCTGTGACAAAACAAACACATGAAGTAATCAATCCAATCTGGTCTTTAGGTGCCACTCCACATGAATTCTGGCTCTCAGTGGGTAACTCTGGCATAGAAAGAATGGGCAGTCATTCGCATCATTGGTCTTTGTGTAGATCTTATGGACTCCAACAGTGGTAAATTGCCCATTGAGAGCCAACGAACCCATGACAACTCCCATGTGGAGGAGCATCTTAGAAGAGGTACACATGAGTAGCTGTGCAAGTGGGTGGACACAGGTATCGAACAGAAATGACGATTGTAAAAAAATTGAGAGATTCACATATTCACACATCATAGCACAATATAATGTAAAATGCACAGCATAGCTTCCTACTTACTTTCCATCAGCATCCAGCATCGTATCACTCTTCTCCGTCTGATGAGACTCCGGTCGNATCAAAATATAGCCCTTTGAAATTTTTCACAAAACGCCCCCTGGAGGCCAAAATAGGAATCCAATCATGCTCAAAATCGAACTTGACCTAGATCTTAGGCCCATATATAGACCCACCGAAGACCAAAAAGATTCGTCAAAAAATAAAGGCGCTAGAGCGCTAACAAACCAAAAGTTTACGGACGAAGCGCCGTACCGCCGTACCGCCGTACGGACTAACGCACGACAGACCACCACTAAATGACCCCAACCACAGCATAAGCCCTGCTGGGCCTTGCGGCCAAGCGGGCTAAAAATTGAGAGATTCACATATTCACACATCATAGCACAATATAATGTAAAATGCACAGCACAGCTTCCTACTTACTTTCCATCAGCATCCAGCATCGTATCACTCTTCTCCGTCTGATGAGACTCCGGTCGATCCGTCGTCATCCCCTTGCCGATGTTGTGGTCACTATCATGGACCTTCGTGCCTTCCTTTTTGGGCGGTGGCAGCTTGTCCTTGCTCTCTTTGCTGGTGGGTTTCTTGCCATCTTTATCCTTATCAGCTTGTTGTTGTTTGCGACGGTTTTTCTTGTTCATTCTGAAATGTTGAGACAAATACTAGCTTAGTTCGGATCTTCATGCCAGGATTGTTCAACAAAAAACAAAGCTGTAAGATTTGTCCTAGTCTGTTCCCATCAAAATGTGAAGCATTTTAATTTTTGTTCCGTTACCCATTTACACACCTGCTTGGAGCGAGGCAAGCAGGCAAAAAGACCTCCCCAGAGCCTCACACTGACAGTGGGATTCGAACCTCGGACCTCTAACTGATAGCCAGGGACCTGAGCCACTAGACCACCGCAGCTGGTTCATTACCTATGTTTCAAAACAAACTCAGAAGTTAATTTACCTTTCTTCCTCAAGGCGGCGCTGCTCAGCTTCATAAGCTTCGCGTTCACGTCTTTCACGTTCCATCTTCTCTTCTTGTTCCCTGTAAACACAATACATCACAATAAAACCTCAAAGTTTTTTTCTTTCCAGGTGGGCCTCCAAGAATGATGATGCTATCACTTCCCAAATTGGCCAAAAATCCAGCCTCACTTCCCAAACTGCCAAAACCGAGGGCAGCAGATGACAAATGCCACACTTAAAGGGCACTGTATTCCTTCCTTATCCTGCGCTAAGCATACCCGCGTTAAGGGAGACCTCTATTGACCTCTGTTGAACTACTACTTATCAACCTCGTCCCATGTAGAGTTAAGTCTCACTCCTAGGCATGCTTGGGTATCCACGTATGCATTACATTGTAATCATACATTCTCCAACAGTGGGGTGAAAGGCAAGACTACGGTATTGGAGAATGATGCACTCCCTGCTGGCTGTCGACAAAAAGTGACAATACCGTGGCCCATTAGTTGCCATTTAGAAGTGATTCAAAGATTTTGACCCACAGGAACCCATCTCCTCACCTCCGAATTCTCTCCTTCTTGATCTCCAGACGTTTCTTGTCAACATTCGCCTTCTCCTCCTCCGTCAGTGCATCGTACTCATCCTCCGACATCTCCTCCAGGCGGAGGCGTTCCTCTTCCTCTCTTGCTTTCTCTTGATTTTCTGCAAATTAAACAAGAGATGAATTTAGTAAAAAAAACTTTCCAAGAAACCAAAGATGGCGGGTGGGGGTGGGGGGTCAAAATGATGAATAGGGGCCTATACGGTCTTCTAACAACCAACACAGGAAGAAAACAAAACAATTTCAAATCCTGGTCCTTACCTTTTTCTTCCTGCTCCTTTTTTTCGCGTTCTTTCAGTACATTATAGTCCAGTTTGAGGGAAATGAAAAACAGGTACTTTCTGTTGTTCAGAGCCTTCAGGATGGCAGACGCGGTGGCAAACATATTCGGGCTGAAAAGGGTCTCGAGGCTGTCGAACACCACACCACGGTGACAGTCATTGAGCTGAAAATATTGAAGTGGTTGAATGGTAATCGTATTTCGGAGATAATGGTAGCGATTATATACATGTCGTCTCACAAATGGGTTTCCTGTTAAGAGACGGTTGGTCAAGAGTTATCTTTTTGTGTCTTACCTGCAATCGCTCCGCCAAGATGTCTACCAGCAAGTCATCAGGGAGAATGGTGCTCATTAGGCCGTCTTCTCCCGCCACGCTAGCACTGACACTCAAGCGGCGAGCAATCGGTGCCACCAGGGGAGGTGGGCTGCTTGGAACCTGATGACAAAGGAAACGGATTAATGACGAACAGAAAATATCGTCTGCTGGACTCAGGGGGCAGATGAATTAAGTTGTCAAAGTAGAATGTAATGTAAGGTCCTTAGCATAGAAGAATGAAAGAGTTCCATCCCTACAAGTTCAAACCATAACCTCATCCACTATGTGGTGTAATCAAAAATTCAATAGCAATCCAGAAATCACATTACCAAAACAGCAATCATTGTTCATACTTCACTGAATAAAGCTGTCAAAACTCCCAAAAAGGGGAATACCGGCACAGTTATTTCCAACCATCCATGCGCAATACAGGATATTCCTCTAAAAGAGTGCAGCACCTGACGGGACAGCGTCCAAGACGTCCCGCACGTCATTCACGATGTTTTGAGGCGAGACGAAAAAAAATCAGATTGTATCACGACGTCATGATCGCTGAAACAACCAGATTTTTTTTCGAGTCACATCATGTGTTCAGAAATGACGTGTGGGACGTCATGACGCTGTCCCGTCAGGTGCTGCACTCTCTTGGAGTGATAGTCTATTACAACACACCACTGCATTCAAATCTAAACATAATCGCAATCAATAAGTTTACAAATCGGTGCATTTAAAAACATAAGCAGTACAAGTTATCCAAAGTAAAACCTTGGCAGGCCAACCAATGAAAGAAACAAAAGAGACATTACTTTGTAAACTGCAGGACATTGACTTGCAGACATTACGTCATGCACACTCTCAACAAAAATGAGGGAAACATAAAAATATTCGTTGCAGTGAAACAAAACAAAAGGGCGTTTTTCATTCATCAACAACATTTGTCATTCCTTTAATAATGCACAGCAGCTGAAACACTGGTTACCTCCAGTTGTTGTTTGGCCTTAATTCTGGTGCTAGACCTCTCCTGAGTACCAGAGGAACGCGAATAGGCACTTCCCTGCCATTTGCCAGATTTCATCGCAATATCAACCATAGATTCATTTGCAACAGAGGGTGCACGTTTAGACATCCGTGATCTCGCTACCTGTGACATCGTCCCTATTTTTGATGAGGCAGAACTGGCTGCGGAGGGAGAAAGCCTGTGGGAAGACACTGGTCGTCCCTTAAATGTGTCAACAACATTTGACGATACTTTTGACGTCAAGTCGACCGATTTGGAGAGATTTGAAACAACAGACTCTGCCACAGGTGCGTTTTCCACAATTGATAAGGCTGACATGGCACCGTTTCTCAGTTCTGGTACCACCCTGGTCCTGAGGTCCGAGGACTGATCAATAGCAGACGGATTCAGGCCAGGCAAAAGCAATTCAGGGTGTGTGTTAGGAGACTGTTCAGAAATCTGACAAACAAATGCGGAAGAAATGTTGAAGAGTTAGAGAAGACAGTATGATATTTCGTGTATTAACTTATCTGCTCCCAGGTTGGAGCCAACTGTATCTTCTCTAGTGATATGTTCTAAAATCTTGGAAATGAATCGGAAAAAAATTGAAGAAAGATTCTTCAGACTGTTGATGGGAAGAACCTCTCTTCAAATATTTTTCAATCCATGCCACAGGATGTGGGAAAATTTGGACAGAAGATGCTGTTTGCTGGACTCAGGGAGAAGATAAGTTAACAGCACCATTTTGAACACCTATTCTCATGGTGTTGTTGCAATGAGGTACCAAAGAGGTGCATTCTGGTCAAAGTGACCAAGGAAATGCCACCATGTGACAATGCCAGCTGTAATATCTGTCCTTGGCTTTGCTGACAAAATAATGTCAAATGTGCATCAGCTCTGAAAACTACTCACCTGGCTCCCAGTGCCACCTTCAGCAGACGTAGACGTCTTGTCGACTGTCTTTCCCGTTACGACACTGCTTCCATGATGCTTGTCTTTCCCTTTATCACCAGAGATGACACTTGTTTTGCGATTAGAGGCCAGGCTATGGGCAACGGAATGAGCTGCATTGACAGCGGGAAGCAAACCTGAAGAACACAGAGTAGAATGGATACGTAGGACAAAACATGGAAAACAAATTCAACCACAGAAGTTCTCCAGAACCAGAATCACCTTCTTAACCACTTCATGACTGAAATTTGCATCACTATGGTGTATTTAAGTAAACAAAGCCAGTACATCTAACTCATCTGCCCACCATTCTACTCTGCAGATAATATCTTCTCTGATAAGTTTTCTAAAATGGAGGAAATGAAATGGAAAGAAATTGAAGAAAGTTCTTCAGATGGTTGATAGATAGAAACAACCTTTCTTCAAATATTTTCCAATCAATGCCATATGATTTGAGAAAACATTGACAGGAGATGCCGTCTGCTGGACTCTGGGGCAGATGAGTTAAGAAGCGATGTAATGTTTGCATCATGACATCATGGACCAGAGTTCTGATGTATTGTAGTGAAGTTGTTAAAGCAGAACAACTCGAGAAACAACAGGCGTCAAACAGAAATTTAGCTCACCTTGTCCCTGGGTATGAGCAGCAACGGCCTCCATACTCAGACCCCCAGCAACCTTCTTCTCCACATCAGCTCCCTCCTCTGCAGCCTTGAGCTCTTCTGCATGGCGTGCTGCCTCGGTGCAGAGTTCACGAGCGCGTAATCCAGATGCTGTGTTTCCATTGGATATCGCTTCCAAGACAATTCCATCAACGGTCAACAAAGCTGCTTCGTATCGTTTTGCTAACATGACCGCAGTGCTTGTTTTTCCTGACATGGGTGCTCCGTTTACGATGACGGCGATGCCACGTCTGTTTCTGGCTGCCTTGCCTTCTGGAGAGAGGTCAATGCCGAGGTGACGAGCAATCGCAGCAGACACCGGCGTGATCTCAAGTTCACCGACCCCGACACTGCTTGCCGTGTCTTTGAACTTATCTGAAAGATGGAAACATTGAATGACAAAAAAATAGGCAACTCGCCATAGAAACTGTGGGAAGAAATTTATGTCATCAGTCTGAGCGCAAGTCCTATGAAATTGACAACGGTGATCTGCCCCATTAGTGCCAACTCACACGAGAAAACTCCCTTGTGGAGGACCCCCTTAAGTTCTGATTAATTCATCTGCCCCCAGATTTGAGCAGACAGTATCTTCTGTAAGTTTCCATAAGTGAATTGGAAAGAATCGGAAGAAACGTTCTTCAGATGGATCATAGGAACAACATTTCTTCAAATATTTTTCAATTTGTATCATAGCATGTGAGAAAACTTTGACTGAAGATGCCGTCTGCTCGACTCTGGGGTATATGAGTTAAAGTTACAGAAGAAAAATGCTTAACAGGAAAAGATCTCTCACCTTCTTCAGTGTCTTTTGGTCCATCCACCTCATCATGATCCTCAGGAAGTGGTACTGGGCCGAAATCAGCATTACTTGGACCCCTAGAGGGCTCTGTCGTTATCACTTGTGGCACATCCAGGCTTGGTGCACCGTTTTCTGTGGGAGCATCTTCGCCTTCCCGCTCTTCGGCACCACCTGCTGCTTCCGCGGCTGCTTGTTCCTGCTCCTCTTGCTCACGACGTGCCTGCTCCGCGGCCTCTTCTGCTTCACGACGGACGCGCTCTGCTTCTTCAAATTTTTTCATTTGTTCTAAATAACAGACATAAACACAAAATCAGACTACTTCAAAAAGATATTCACACGTCCATTTGGCAAATAAGAAAACAGAGGTGGGTCTAAATATGGGCAGACGTTTGAGTTTTCAACGCATGAACTCGGAGCGCAGTGGTGCAGTGGTGACTTGTCGGACTCAACACCGAGAGATTGTGGGTTTGATTCCCGGCCGAGTTGCCACGTTGTATATTCTCAACTTGTCTGAGATAATCAAGTGATCTGCTGAATGTGCCACTCCTTGAGTTCCTCAAAAAGATTTCTGGAGAAACTGGGGTATGCAGGGTGTCTCTCGAAAAACAGAACAGTTACTAAAACCATGATTATAGGAAAATCCAATATCATAACCCGACATGTGAAGCGCTTTGAGATTACCTAGTAGAAAGAGCTATATAAAAGCTCCATATTATCAAAGCTTCATATTAACTCACCATCATAGTAATCCAGCAGTTCTGGTGGGAGTTTGTCTCCTGGTGGGCGAGGGGGCAGAAGGATTGTGTTATGTTCATCATAACCTTTCATCAAACGCAAGATCTTCTCCTCCTCCAGGTAAACTTTGTCAAATTCTAAACTGTAGAACTCGATCGGAAAAGAGCAGGGATTCCTTATGACTATGTCTTGTTCATCCCCGCTACTGTGTGGGAGGATGGGGCCGAACTCTACCAGGTTCTTGTCCATCTCGAGCCTTGGCTCGAGGCCCTGGCCTTTCGTGAGGAGTAGGATCCTCTGGCTGCTCTGGGCCAGACGGATAGGGATTCTCTGTTCATAGTATTTCTGGAAAACAAAGAGAGAAGTTGTGAGGGACATATACATCAATTACTGGGAAAAAACTCTTCTTAATGGTGTCCTTAACTGAGACAAGGAAAACAGCATAATTCAGTTTGAAGTGCACAAGTCCGGGAAAACTGCTCCCAACAATTGCCCGCAAGGTATTTCCCCAAGACAACTGCCCCCATCCAGGTACATACCTCTTCAGTTGGCATAAACTTGACCTGGACGTTCACCCTCTGTCCAGGCATCAAGTAGCCAGTCGGCGGCATCATCTCAAATGTTTTTGGTTTTGGCTTCTCCTGGCGCATCTTACGCCGCAGGTGCATTGGGATGGTTTTGTCGATCTGGAGACAGAGAATGGGAGAAATGGAGCAGAGAGAGATTGGACAAACTCCAAGTTTTGCCACTTTTTGGCCAAAATCGGCATGAAAAATACATTTTTCTGAGATGTCCTTTGTCCCTATGCTAGCTGCGGCCATGCAGTAGATGTATTGCCGCATCCTTAGCATTTTTCTACATCTACTAATTTTATCATTACAAGAACTGAAACAGAGGAAGAAAATAGATAGACTAGGCCTAGTATTAAGCCTACCTTTTTCTTATCCCTGTCATTCGATATTGACGACCACTCACAACGGACATGTTTGTGATTGTGGAGCTGGACTGTCACGACCTTACATTCACCGCAGTGGACTTCATCAAAGTCTAACATGTCCGTGGAGATCTCCATGTCCGGCATCGTCACGTGAGACGTCAGACGCATGCAGATCTGTGGACCACCAACGATCTGAAATATTCAGAGGCAAACATCAGTTTTAGTGTCAATACAGACGTCTTGCAAAGCTGAGCACCAAAGATGGCATTATTAGCTCTATAGACAACACTGGGCGAATTTAACCCCTTAACTGGGTATGGTGTACTACTACGTCATTACGAACTCCAGGGAACCCCCGAAAACACCTGAGGATCTCAGCTTGTGTAAGGCGTAATAGTACGCCCTGCCAGGAAATGGCGCTTCACATGAAGAGCTAGTCCAATTGGGGTCAAACCCCAAACCTCGGAGGTGACAAGCACTGATGTTGCCACTGCGCCACTCTGACAGACCAGGACTCATGTTCCCAAAGCCGTCGTAAGGTTAACGATGTCGTTATGCTATGCATTTTTCCAGTTTTAACGACATCGTTAACTTAACAATTGCTTTGGGAACATGGGCCCTGGATAGTTAAAACTAATGAGAACTACACTATGTAATAGGTACAAGAAACAAAGCATTTTAGAAAATACTTACATTTATTGGAACTTCAGCCTCTACTGGTCCGAGGGAGAGGTTGGCTCCTCTTGGATCAAAACTGACGACAAAATCGAATGTCTCATGATCTGGGGCACCGGGAAGTTGCCGCACACGATCCAGTTCCACGTTGAATCCAAAATGGTGGATGTTGTCGCGATCGACGGAGAACGAACAGGGGAAGACGCCGGTGTTTGTAGCACGGACGATGTGAGTGCGGACTGTGCCGAGGACAACATAACCAAAGTCGAGATGATAATCTGCCAGCCTTGGCCTGAAAGAAGGAAATAAAGCTTACCGGTAAATAAAAGAATACCCTGGTACAGCGAGAAGAGTCTAACAAATTGCCAAACCTTCCTGTTTCTTCAAGGCCTAAATAGTGTGATGTGAGCACTAAAATTGCCATCTCAGGAATGGCACGACAGAAATACGGAAGAGAATGAAAAGTTACTTGGATGTTTTTCTGTTGAGCATCAAATTTGCTAAAGGCATCATTCCAAGTGAGCGTTTTCTTGCACGGATTGTCTCTCTATGGGCAACTTAGTCATAGAAAGCTATGGGCAGTTGTTTGTGTCATCGGTCTTGGCATAAGTCCAATGAAAATCAACAATGGTGAATTCCCATTGAGAGTCAACATGCAGAGAAAACTCTAACTTGGAGGAGGAAAGGCTTTAGGAAAGGCAAAGATATGAAAGGGAGGATAAGTTACTTTGGTTTTTTCCACTTCTTTGCACCCTTCTTGATACTCCTCTCTGACATGCTCTTCAGACTTTTATCCATCGAGGACTGAACTTCCACACTCTTAGCAGACGTACTGCCAAGGTGTCTCTCCTCAGCGAATTCCTTCACCATCAGACGTTCCACTTCCATTTGTATCTCTAGTTCAGAGTGAACGTGGTCATGCTGAAAGTGAACAGACATGTTATACTACGAAGGTCCAAGACTTAAACCTCGTGGTGACTGGCGATTTTTCAGTTCCAGCGAGTCGCAAGGATGCTTACCTCAGCTTTTTCTGGCAATTGATCAGTTGCCTCCAGTTTCAGCTAGTTCCTCCCAGTCACCAGGTAACTCATGGTGACCAGTTGTATCCAGTCGCAAGTGTGATGTACGCAAAGCTTTAATGTCAGTCTCGAATTCTAATTCTGGAAACTTTGAAGTATTAACACTATAATGTAAAGTTTTGGATGCTTACCGTAATAGAAACACATGGCTTCATGTCATCGTTGGTCCTTGATGCACTCGGCGCTTCCTTCCCTTCGCCTTCCTTGGCAGGGTCTTTACACAGCCTCTCCCTTGCTTCTTTCAGCATGGTGCTGTAACACCCCTCTTCATCCCCATATCGAGGTAGGTCAAGAGATATCCTCGGAAAGACACCTTCTCCATACAGGTTGATTGTGTCTGGTTCAAAATGTGCCACCTGGACTTGGAAGCTGCGATGGAATTGCTCCGGGACGCCAGGTAAGTATTTTACCGTCAGTGTCTGCTGACTCATAGCCTCGATGTGACCCTGAGGAGCGAAAAACACCAAATATAGATCATACTTAAAGGGCCACAGTACTGCCACTTTTTCTCGACATCCGGTGCCACTGCATCATTCTCCAATACCGTAGTCTTGCCTTTCGCTCCAATATTGGAGAATGTATGATTAAAATGCAATGCATACGTGGATATTAGTTACTCTACGAGAGTTACTCTACATGAGGCAAGGGTTGATAAGCGGTAGTTCAACAACATTGTCAATAGAGGTCTCCCTTAATGCGGATGTTTAGCACAGGATAGGGAAGGAATACTGTGGCCCTTTCTTCAATTCAAACTTCTTTTTCAAACTCAAAATCCAGGTTTGGGTATCTACAAAATACCAGCATATTTCAAGTCCTTACCGTATGAGGGATCATGACAGGCACCCCAGGTAGAGGTTTCCCTTCCAAACTGGGATCCATGCCGAGGGCCGTGAAGTCAAAGCCAACTTTCCCAGTGTTGACAAGGGTGATCTCAGCTGTGGCGATCTCATCATACATCTGAAAGATACGGTAGAACATCTTTATGCAATGCACACAACTTGAAAAGAACTCAAACTTTAAACACTAAGTCTGGAGCCAAGAGCTCTAACTTGGCTATTATTGGCTTTTTTAGACAACATTGGTTGCTTTGTATGTAATGTCCCGATATGAGGAAACCAGAGCCCCCCGTAGGAACCAATGCTGTCAGTGAGTCACCCTTTGTATATGACAACCAGGTCTGACCAGAAATTGAACCTGGGACCACAGAGGTTAAAGGCATCAGATGTATCCACAGCACCACTCTGACAACTCCACTAGCTTGAGTATGGCTAGCAAATCTCAGAGGAGGCGCTCCTCTCGGTACTGAAATCTCCTGAATCTACTCTGTTAAGAGGGATCAATGTTATGGCAGAACTTACCTGTTTTCCATAGTCAATATCAGTCTCATCAAATCTGTACTCAACCAGTGATGCCTCACCCTTGAGTTCAAATTCATAGACGGGCCCAGCTTCCACCTCACAGACAGCCTTGGCCTTGCTCCAGATGTCAGCATGGCCGTAGAAAGTTAGCGTGATCTGCTCCGTGTCTCCAGGTTTGAGGTGTCCATACAATGGAAGGATGTCAAAGACCTGTAACAGAAGTTAACACATTCTGACCAAGCAGAAACAGTTGGGCTAGTAACAGCAGCAGTACTCCTCATTCATCTCCCCTCCTCCGTAAAAAGAGCCATGACTGGATTCCCTGTCCTGATGCTGGAGGACAGTATTCTGGTAGCCACAGCCCAGCCATATTAGGTCTATGGCTGGGCTGTGGCTACCACAATACCAAGTCTCACACCACGATAAAAGAGGCACTAACTCACCTCTTCCACTCCTACAGGACTTGGGTCTCTGTCCTGATCAAGGAGGGACTGCAGAACAGGATTAACGGCTAGTCTCTTGCCGGCAGAAGACCCAGGTCGGGGTGTCTCCTTCGGGCTCCGTGCTGACTCTCTGGGCGATTTCTCTTCCTCTGTACCTTGAGTCTCCTGTTCTGCCTGAAAAGCCAAATAGCGGTTCAAAATTTTTCTACTGTTTCCGATTTTTGTGCCGCAAATACGAAATATACATCACAAATCACATTTTCCTAACCAACAATTTCACTCTACCTTCTCAGGCTCTTCCACTTCTTGTTCCTTCCCCTCTGCTGTTTCCTCCGTCTCATCCTTCTCTTTATCTGCATCAACATCCTCCAAGTTGATGATGAGTTCCTCTTTTTTGACCTCCTCGGTGGTGTCGTCTGCTGGCTTGCTCTCTTGGTCTTGCGTTTCAGCCACGTCAGCCTCAGCATCCTTAAAAACGAAAACAAAATTTATTTTTCTCAATTTTATTCCGATTCTCTGAAAATGAATCCAGTTACATGTAGGCTATAGAACATGAAGAAAAATTACCGGTAAGCGCTAAAACACTGACTGTGCTAAATTTCACGCCAGCCAATGTGCTGTGTCAACAAATCTACTGACCTTGACGTCCTGAGCTTGGGTCTCATCCTCTTCCTGCATCTCAGCATCCTGCATCTCCTTCATCGATAGCTCCACATCTTGGCCTGCCTCTGACGGTGGTGCACCAGTCATGTCATCTTCAAATCCAGTTACCTCCTCTTCAAATTCGACGATCTTAGCCCGCCGATTCCAGATCGCGTATGGCTCATCGCCAATCAAGAATGACCAACGATACTTCACATCCATCGGGCTGTTATTTGTGATGTTGATGTAACGTGTCACTTCGGTGTCGTTCAGGATGCAACCAAAGTCGACGACGGATTTCTCAAAGTCCAAGTTGGGGAAGTAAACCTCACCTCTCAGAGCGACGTAGTCCTGGATTGAGAAAATAGGCAAGATAAACGATGCAATAAAGAGGTTTGATAATACAGTGGAGTGGAACCTTTTCAATTAGGACACCTTTGGGACTCACAAATTCTGCCCTCGAGGTGTCCTGATTACGAAGGTCAAAATGAAAAGGAATGACAAATCTTGGGCTCAACGTTGGTGTCCTCCTGGCAGAGGTGTCTGCCCCAGAGTCCAGCAGATGACATCTCCGGTCCAAGTTTTCCCACATCCTATGGTATTGATTGGAAAATATTTGAAGAAAGGTTATTCCTCTCAACCATCTGAAGAATGTTTCTTCAAATTCTTTCAAATTCATTTCAAAGGCTTTTACACAACCGCTAGGAAAGAGATCGTCTGCTCAAATCTGGGGGCAGATGAGTTAAGGTGGTTCTACTTTACTTACAATATGAGGGTGCTCCTTGTAAGCAACAGTCAGGACTTCATCGATGGTCCGAATGTGACGGTCATCTTTGTAAGCAGGGTCGAACTGGATCGTGATGCTAATATTCTGACCAATGGACAGATGGACATCCTGAAACAAAACATCAATTCCTGTGTCAGCAATTTGTTATTGAGAAATGACATCAGGTGCAGATCAAAGCGGCACACGAGGCCTGTGCTGAGGACTATGCCCTCAGATTGCTGTCCCCCCCCCCCCCA
>NMRB01000152.1:569229-584692 GCA_002633025.1 Notospermus geniculatus
CTCTCACCAGGCTGTAGTTCCATACGTGCAGGAGTCAGGGTGAACACAGGAGCAGCTGGGACAGCAGTATTTGCTTTGATTTGCTGAAGATAAAAGTCAAGGTACCGGTATATCAAAAGGGAAACAGTTCAACAGGAATTGTAAATCGCAATGATTAAGTGAACAAAAACATGCAAAACATGGAATGGGAGACCTAACACTGAAGGAAAAACAATAAATCTGATGCACTTGAAATCTTGGGAGAATTTATCCACTCGCATACCTTGAATGCGACATCTTTTGGGTTCATAGGGGTGGGATCCCTGCGTGACTTGATGAGCGGGAAGCCCTCGGTGCTCCAGGCAAGTTGCTGATGACGTCTCCCACTGTTTGTCAGGATGAATTTCCTGCGGCATGGATTGCACCTGGAATATCATAAAAGATGAATTTGGAGTGACTGCGTGTGACGTGAGAGTCATTCTTTAAAACTTGCAACAAGAATATGGCACATTTACTTGTGTAATGTCCAGAATTGACTCTTAAGCACTTACCCAAAATGTGGTCCTAAATCCAGAACTGGTCCAAGTGGTGGGATGGCGGTGATGGTCGTGCCATGACCATACGCCATCAGTGGGATGACTCGAGACTGGCTGTTCAGGAAATTGATCTGAAGTTTGTCTTGGAACCTGAAGTAACAAAGATGACTTAGCTACCATGGAGAGAAATTTTACCAGCAGTTCTACGGCGATTGTTGTGACTCTCAAAGGTTAAGATGGCAAATTGTACATTCCAGGCTCTACAACACTGATATCAATGTTATGTTGAGTGTGATCCTCATGGTAATGTTACCTGGGTTGCATAAAACGTCACCCCTCAAGGTGCCAACAGTATAATAACTGAGCGAATATAGGATTGAAATCTCCCTACCTGACACAGTCATCCAGTTTTGCAGTCACCCTAAGAGCCGCTTCCTGCTCTGGAGGGATCTCGCCATCACGAGGTTCGACCGTCCACACTGAGTTGGGCCTGACCATGTGAGCTGTGAACTTTGCCGGAATGAGCGACTCATTAGACAAGTAGACGATCGCTGGAGTTTCTGTGAGGACGGGAATTTGTCCCCAGTTGATTTCCAAGGGTTCAACATGGACGACTGGTCCTTCTCCAATACAACTGATCTGGATGGGCTGCAAAATACAAAATTTGTCATGGGCGGTCAATCAGTGGGTTGTTAGAGTGGCACAATGGAAAACTGGCGCCTGTCACCTCTGAGGTTCTGAGTTTGTCCCTGTCCGACCTGCTATTCATTTGAAAGGGATGGCAAATCTCTTTGACAGCAGAGGTTTTCTACGGGCACTCCAGTTTCCTCCTGCTGTACACAAAGACGTCCACTGCTGCCTACAGAGCTAATAATAGTGTGTTTGGTGCTAAGCAGGTTCAATATATCATATTTTTTCAAAGTCAGTCAGAAATTCAAGTCTCCAACAGATTATCATCAGAGAGACTATAGAAATATCAAGAAATGAAGAATCTTGCTCTCTCCAAGGCTTATTGCAGCACAAACTTCATTCTACATACCATTGGTTGCTCCATGCTGCCAAATATATGGATGTATGACATAACTTCCAGCTCCTCCAGTCCCTGAGGGGTGATGACGAGGGGTACCTCGACAACGTTGTGGGGCGGGATGATACCCTGGAAAACAACAATATATGTATGAAGACATCTGGACATACTCAGAACTTGCTAACTCCACTCCTCACGACAAGTGTCCAAAGGTGGCAGGCTGCCTGTCACTGGATATCTGAATAGGTAGTTAAAATCTGGCCAGTATGGACACTTTAATTCCTAGTGAGGGGTGTTTGAGCTGTTCATGTCAACGTCTAGACTGACAGATACGGTACAATGAAGTATCCTACCTTTGGTTGTGGGCTGTAGAACTTGATAGGCACCAGATCATCATCAATTTGTGGCACCACTTCGTACTTAGTAGGGAGGTCCGAATCGTTGGACAACTTTGCCGTCTGCTCGTACGGGTGGTTCAAAAAGCAACGCCCGTAGTCTAAGATAGGGGTCAGCACTGTGATGTTTGGGATGACACATCGGGCAATGATTGGAAGGGAAAGGACTTCATCGCCAACACCCTTCACGTCAACAACCAACGCCGTGTCGTATTTCTTCAGCGTGTTGGAGACAAAGTTGATTTGTATTTTTGCGTTGCTCTGCGGTGGCAGTGTTCCCGTATTCGGAGTGATTTCGAACTCTTTGGGGTTGTGGATGGAGTTATCGATGGCGTCGTCGTTGGTGGCCTGGACGCTCAGGGTGTCACCATCACCAGGGATTCTCAAGGTGTAGGTCATCGGCACCAGTGATGAATTGTGTAGGACACAGGACATGGTGTTCTTGAAGCCTGAAATCAGACAACAGATTCCAAGTCAACAAGATCATCTTATTATTATTAATGTCTTTGAAACGACTTGGAAAGAATCTGGTTGATACGAACATCCTTTCTTCAAATATCTTTCAATCAAAACAATAGAATGTGAGAAAACTTTGAAAGAAGATGCCGTCTGCTGGATACTGGGGAGAGGTGAGTTACTAAGGCTACACTTACCATAAGAAACATTCCCAAATTTTAGTTTTGGAATATCAAAGTGGAAAGTTGGGCCAATCACACAACCCCTTAAAATAAGAAAAGAGGGCAAAATTAAGCGTGAGGCGTCAGAAAATTTGTGTTGTTTCTGATTATTTTCCAAAACAGGCGACATTATGGATGAGTGTCTTAAAATCGTGTTATGATCCAAACACTTACTTGAAGGTGAGCTTCAGATTCTCTGGAGCGCCGTCAATCTGGAACTCAAATTCTTCATCGAATTCTCCAAGTACAGGGCTAGAGAATGTTATCTGTATGGCTTGATGTCCGTCAGGCATGACGATGCCCTCCGCTGGATTGAACGAAAACATCGGCCCAAACACAGACTTCGAAGGCACGGCATTGTAAATAGCATCTATATCACCCTTATTCGCCAAGACGACTTCATAAGTATGAGTCGAGTTGATGAAAATGTTGCCCATATCCAAGGTGTCGAATGAGAATTGCGTCCGCGGTCCCACCCCATCGCCGCGGATCCGTAACGGGAGACGTGATTCACGTCCTGTGACGTCACAGAATGCTGTCCGCTGGTGTGTTTTAGCTTCCGCCGGTCTGAAGACGACGTTGCATTCTATGGACGAGTTCGGCCATATGTCGCCTTCGACAGGATCTATCTTGATGACGTCATCTGCGAATAACATTTGGTCATCAGCGACGATCTGAAATATGAAAAAATATTTCAGCATCAGCAACACATCAGATTGTGCAAAAACAATGAATGATGTAGTAGGCCTACCTAAAGCAGAATGCCTGAAATTGCTTGGGCGATATGCATCACGTGGCCACATACTGCACACTTTCTACGTCTTGAACCATCAGTGATTGATATCTCTTCGCCTTCAGACTACGTTCTCCATAGCATGCATAGTCTGAAGGCAAAGTGAGAGCAGGCCTTGATATTTCAAGATGCATTTTCTGTCACATGGCAAATTGTTACACGGATGGATTAGTTCAGTGTCATCAACACAGAAAATGGTACCCTTTCATGTCAGCGGACATACATGAACATCATCCCTTTAAGACTATCACTGACCTTGGCCCAGTGCGCCTCGGTCAATGATGTTTACCTGGGTTGACATTTCGGTACGTCACCCTCATAGCGTGCACCATTTTCTTGCTGATGGTGAATAGGCAAACACCAAAATCTTCAAAAATTTCATTGACGTTTCATCATTATCTACATACCCTTCTCCTGTTTGTGAATGTTCTGCTGAGAATGGACATCTTATCTCTGAGTGTGGGGTCACTGATGCATTCCTCAAGAAATCGGTCAGTTTCTGACATCTCCTCTTTGCTTAGGTCGGTGAAAAATCTGAAAACAATTCAGAAATGTTTTTTAACATCAAAATTTCAATCAGAGAATAACGATGATTGCGGAATGCAAAAATTTCAGCGGAACTGAAGATACCAACGAAAGAGGCAAAAACTTCATCAACTCACAAATTCTTCTGCTGGTCCTCCTCTTCTTGAGTGGCGAACTGTGTCCAGTTGAAATGAGCGATGACATCACTACGGTTACTGATCGTCACTGTCCTCTGATTGGCCATCGTGATGAATGTATTCTCAATTCTGATTGAGTTCTTGTCGAGGCGAACATTCGCATCCTGTCCAGCGCCATATAAGCTGATGAAAATGTCGTCAGCTGAAATGATTTTGAAATGAGATCTGGAGGAACGCAGGCGTGGATCCTACGGGAGGAACCCTGCCCATGCTCTCCCCATTTGTGCACCATCTCTCACCATTTCTGCACCTGCAGTGTGTGCTGGTGAGGGGTTATGCCCTCATCTTGCTGTGCCCCCTTATTTAGAAACCTGAATCCACCCCTGGTCTGGAACTGTCAATCATATCTATCTCTTATACTTACCAGTGTCATAATGCAGAAGCATATCTCTCAGATGGTCACCAACTGTGGTTGGTTTGAATTCAATTGTCACCTGCATGCTCTCATTCACAGGTAGAATGCCATTTTCAGGGGTCACTTTGAAAGGTCTGAAAGACAGATCGATGAGATGGCATGACTCTGCCGTTACGAAATCATGGTTAAAGCCACACTGTATTCAATTTATAAAGTGCTTACGTTCTCCGACGTTAGCGTAGTGCAACATGTAAAATATACTACGCTCTCTCTGAATACATTAGAGCTCTGCCTGCAGTTTTTTCAATGTATGCAGAAAACTATGTCTTGATTCCTTGAAGTACATGTACATATCAGGCAAGCATTTGGGGACTTCATGAGGCATAAAACCTCTACCTACACTCTCCTGACACTTTGAAAATATGGTAAAATTCAATACAGAAGGGCTTAAAGAAATCAGTCAAACTAATGTTGAATACATACTTGTCAACAGTGAGTGAAAACTTGGCCTCCTTGTTGCCGACATTTCTGACCAGCAGCGTTTTTGTGGAAGAATATTTCACAGGACACGCCGCAAAGTTCACTTCATCTGGGAAGTCTAACAGTGCCCTTGAACCAATACACCTGACAGGAACAATGAACTTCTCCCTCTCTGTGATGCATAGCAGTTCATGATAGTAATCCTACAGGTAAAGTAAAGCATTCAAGGAAATTCAACCGAGACAACAGAGACTGATCAAAGGAAACTGCACTTTGAGAAATTTCAAATTTTGTAAACCAAACGTTCCAATATTTCAAAGCTCAACAAAAGTAACAACATGACCTACCTTATTCTCCTCTGGAGTGAACTGAAGTTTAAATGTAGTCGGTAATCCAGGTCCCACCTTGTTGCCAACGTCATGTGGACTGATGATTTTGAAGTATGGACTCTCTGCCTGACTGACTTTGACCAACCTTGGGACTTTATCATTATTTCTCAGCAGTAGAGGCACCTCATATGTTTCAAATGGCTTGTAGCGTTGGAAGAAGATTTCAGATGGAAAAGGTTGGAACATTGGTTCCTCTATGTCAATATTTGAGAACTGAAATAGAAAAAAAAATCACTTTATCTGATCTGTCTCCACAGTCCAGCAGAGAGCATCATTCAACAGCCAAAGTCTCTCACATTCTATGGTGTCGATTGAAAAATATTTGAAGAAATGTTGCTCCTGTGAACCATCTGAAGAATGTTTCTGCAAGTTTTTTTCTCCAATTTATTTCCAAGGATTTTAGAAAACTTCAACAGTACATGTAGATACTGTCTGCTCAAAAATGGGACAGATGAGGTAAAGTCTTCCTGATAAAGATAACTAAATAAAAGGACCCAGCAACAATTCCTCAGGAAAGAGGGGACAGTTTACAATATCAACATAATCATTTTTCTCTGTCACAGGGATAGGTTTCTTTTTTTTGACAACAACAGCGGTATGAGTGTCACCTTTTGGTGGGTTGTTTCTCCCATATCTAGAAGTTGCACTTTTTGTGGTAATTTCATCTTGTGTGTGTTTGCAAGCTTTTTCTCAGTATCCAGTGACATTTGGAACATGAACCGAGATGGAGTCATCTGCAAAATAACAAAGAAGTAAGCAATTTAGTGTTTGCCTTTAGATATGTTTGAAAAAAAATTTTCCTGTCACATAAGTACAACCAGTGGAAGTTGAACTTGATGTCTTACCTTGAATCCTGTATCACCATTTTTTACTAATTTTGGGTTTCTAGGAGCAATAACCTTGCTGCTGTATGATTGAGCAGCTGCACCCAAACACTCCAAAGTACCTGTGGTACCAAGGATTTCTCCAAATGGTCCGATCGGCATGGTTGCAGGCAGCCTGTTGTCTGAAAATTGAAATTGAAATCCATAATCAATGAAGTTTGGGTATCATTCTCACTGTTACCCAGCCTAGGGGTCACTCAGAATAACAAACATGACTAAAGTAGAGTGAAGAGCAGGTAGCCCAGGGTCTCCGCCAGAGGGTACTTTGGGTACAAATAAAGTACCCTAAAGAAATTTGAGGGTACGATATAGTACCCTGAATGGATGCGAAATCGCTGTAATGGAAAGCTAGTCTAGGACTTTGGACTGGGAATAAAATCAAGATATCCGTTTTTTTGTGTTTTGCTGAGTAGTATTGACCATCAGAGGTGGTGTGCTCTTCACATTTTAATAATAAAACTAGGTGTCCCTTCTTTTTCATCTCCAGTCACTGTTTGTGATGATTAGACACAAAACCGTCTCCAGAGTAACATTGAGAAAATAGTTTGCTGTGCTGGTTTGCTTAGTCACTGGAGGACGTGGTTGACCTAGAAATTCTGAAACTACAAAGTTCAGTAATTAAAAATGGGTGGAAGTCAAAACAACAGATTTCAAGTCATGAGTATTTTATTTACAATATGTAGCATCCATAAACAAAGGATCCATGAAATTTACGACATCAGGTAAGAAGGATTGGGCGAGGAAACTTTTGCAGTTGATGAACACTGCACACCATGAATGATACATTCAGTAAAATATTATACCTAAGCGTACCCTGTAAAAAAATCCTGCGGAAACCCTGACCTTCTGGCCTGGCCTAGGCATGCCTACTGAAGCCAGTGGGCCACTGAAAATTTTATAGGCCTAGGGCTAGGCTAGGCCTAGCTTAGTTCTGATCTCAGCCAAAGCCAGCAGCAGCATGACGCCAACAATCATGAGCAGTGCTCTGCCATCATCATCTCTGTGCCTCTCCTCTGCTCTGCTCTTTCTTAATTCTTTGGCTTGCCTTTTTTGCTTCATTTCATCTTCATTCGTTAGGCAGTAGGCCTAGGCATGCTAGGGCCTATGTCATCATATCATCATGATCATGCAACTCATCTCACATGCTCATGCTTTTTTGTCTGGGATCATCATCATGACCATGATGACATGGGGATCTGCATGCATGCATGCATGCACATGTCGATGTCCGATGATGATGCATCTCAATTCTCATCTGATCATGCTGATCTGGGAAGTCTGGCCTGGGTCTGGCCTGGGACTGGGTCTCGAGTGGGATCATCATTCATTCATGATGATGGATTGGGCTATTACCTTGCAACCCTGGCCTTGTAATTATAACGTGTGACCAAAATCGAAATTGATCGTGACGAAATTTAGATTTTTAAGCGATTCCAAGCATTACAAACTCCATCTTACATGCCAAACATGTCAAACAGCAGTACACACATCCATGACATCACATGTACATGTACTAAAAGTTGTGTATATGTTGCCTGGCAGCTTTTGAGGCGTAAATCCGTGTTACGCGCCCATTGATTGGTGCAAGAAGAGTATACGCCAATAAATCCTCCAATGACATTACGTGTACTATGAGGCGTTGCTAGAACGCAATCGTCTTCGACTCGGAAGCTTTCGGCAACCTTCGGGCAGCCATTATAAGCACCTCGTCCGNTGGCAGCTTTTGAGGCGTAAATCCGTGTTACGCGCCCATTGATTGGTGCAAGAAGAGTATACGCCAATAAATCCTCCAATGAAATTACGTGTACTATGAGGCGTTGCTA
The DNA here is from genome assembly GCA_002633025.1 of Notospermus geniculatus. Taxonomy (NCBI): domain Eukaryota; kingdom Metazoa; phylum Nemertea; class Pilidiophora; order Heteronemertea; family Lineidae; genus Notospermus; species Notospermus geniculatus. The sequence goes on from NMRB01000152.1 coordinate 577,290, forward strand.
GAACGCGCACCTGTTCACGCATGCGTGTTTGTCGCAGTATTACTATACAGTTTGTCCTATTTCAATATTTTATGACACCACTAAGCTGCAAAGAACCTCCTTTTAGGCATATAAAAAATATTCTGGGCCTAAGACTCAACAGATAAATTGGACCTATTCCTGAACCCGCGTTTTTTAGGCTGACTCTGCTGATGTGACGCCCTCGATATGGGAATGAAACCTGATACCACATGAATTAATACGCCTAGGCCTAATGCATTTTCAATTATTTTACTAATTCGAGAGAAATTTTATCGAAATAAGATTTTTTTGCTATCACAATACCATTTTTGTAGCGAATGGTTTTCTTATATTATCATTGTGCACTAAAGTGATAAATTACATGGTTTAAAACTGAGTACTATATTGTTGTGAAAGACTACTGGATTTGAGCCAAAAAGGTACCTCTTAATGACGTCACTGCCAGAGGTATTGCGTCACGGTCGCCATCATCACGCTGCGTACTTTCGTCCATGTCGTCCATGTCGTCTGGCTACTTTTCTTTTAGCGTCATAATTTTGTGGTTGGCTGGGCCTATATAAAGTTTGCGGAATATAGATCTGTTATAGCACTTTGGTATTTTAACCCTAGCACTTTGTAGAATGAAGATCTGGACGTCAAGTCACGTTTTCAGGTAATTTTATCAGTTGATTTTCGTTGCCACTCCTTCACCACCACGCGACGACATGCACGTGGTCGTGGGGGTGCCTGCGTGCATTTCGTGTGTACATCGACAACGTGTAGGCCTAGCCCCCTACACACGTTGTGGATGTATGATGTAGGCTAGTCATGAAATTCACGACTTCGAATATTTGGGATATTCTACGTCGTGATTCAGCACTCCATGTTGTGTGGAGGAAATTCTCCCGTCTGAGAAGGGCGAAATGTTTTCACTGCTGGTGAAGCTCTGGAATAGGGTGTTCAGGTCATTTTTTCATATTGTTCCTTTCTTATTGCTTTTGAGGTTTTCAGGTAGAGTGAAACCATACAATCAGTTTGGCGTTTGAATTTTGAAAATCCATCCATAAATAAGCGAGATACGGCATTTTGAAGTATCGCCTTTTCGTATTTTTTTCTGACAGTGACCATTGGTCAACAATGAAAGAACAATGGAACCGAAATAGGCCAATTTTGAAGAAAACTGGCCGTTTTTCAACCTTTAAACTGCAATATCTTGAAAACGATTCAAGCAATCTTAGTGAAATTTGAAGTAAGGACCCAGGGCGTTAAGGGCTTCGTTCTTCCGCTTTCGCCATTACGTAGTTCCCAAAATGGCCACCAGGGGGCTGAGTATATGCGGTAATCCCCCACAGTACGGCTGTAACCCAGGGCTGGAACAATCTAATGGCCACAATTGTCACTGTTTTTGAAGATTAGAGTAATTAATATTGACGATATAGTTCGTGCAGTTGTGTTGGGTGGCCATCTTGGATTCCAAGATGGCCGGCGGCCGATTTCAAGATGGCCACCAGCAAAGATCATGATTTGCGGCAAGTAGTTCGAATATAGTCATGTGATATATCAACAGAAATCCCATGAAGCCAGGGATACATCTATCACAGAAGAAAAAGGATTTAGCATCATTAGTGAGCAGTAGCTGGCTAAATATTTCATCAGGAGTGAGTTCAGGTGAGTACGCCGGCAAGAAGATTTAGGCGAATAACGTCTAAAAACAGAAGCCATGGAATATTATGAAAGAAAAGGAAGAGAGTTAGGAATTATGTTACCATCATTGATGATGCACATCCAGCATGTCTAGCTCAGTCATGCACGTGTGTGCACAAGGAGATGCAATGTATACAGCAAGCATGGGGATGTAGTGTGCTTCACCTCACTGCTTGCATCCAACCTCTAAAAATCACCATTCTATGCTGCTACGACTATCAAACTATGCAAATACTATAGAAAATTATCTTTTACATCATTAGAAGCCTTTAAATTAATTGTAAATGACAAGAAGAGCCTTGTATTACTTGGATTTACTCGTTGAAGTGCTTCTGTTTACATCAGAACATGGGCGCCGCCATCTTGAAAAAACCCGGATGTTGCGAATTTGCGTCGGCCTGTCCGGCATAGGACCCCATCCGTGGAAGAATTCACAACAAATCCATCGGAATCCATCTAAAATAAGTAGTTTATTTATCAATCCATACTTCTAAAGGCGAGGCATGAATATATTTTTGTCATTTGAATAAGAATTTTACTGTTGAAGTGCTCCGACTTACCGCAAAACGCGAATATTTCACGCACAAAAATGCTTCGCCCACCAAAATGTAGCTGACGATCTCAAACTTCCGATTATCCACTCGGTTAACTTCGGGAACCAATCACATTGCACGGATTCTAGGAAATACCCACCCCCCNCACGCCGCCATATCCCTGTACATCGTACTGTACATTGGTTTGTTGACTTCCGGAGCGAAAGGTCACTTGGGAGTTGAAGGTTCGAAAGGTCGGAATTATCGGATGTTTCTTCGCCCTTGGAGGAATAAACTTTCACCATTGCGCATGCGCAGAAGGCGCGTTTGAGCAATCGGAAACACTCGGCGATTTCCGATGACAGAAGAGGCAAACGCCGAAAGTGACGTCATCAAAACATTATGGCAGCCAAGTTCGGCGCGATGCAACATCGCATCGAAAAAAAGCAATTAAACCTATGTGTTCTGGTCAGATTACAATCAAAATGGTCCAGTCACCTACTGTTTTATATGAACATTACAAATATTTGGTATTAAAAGCAATTTTCGCTGTAGGTTTTCGAGATATTCGCAATAAAAGTGCCGCGTGTTTGCCCTATTGATATGCAAATTTTCGTTTACACTAGTCCCCATAGGAGTTGTATAGGTTGAATCCGGTCGTAGAATCATAACTATGATGTTATGTTCGGAGACTGGAGTTTTCGGTCTAGATGTAGGCCTATGTCCTTATGTAAAACTTTGTGTAGGCCTAGGCTAATCATGACATTGGTTCAATGGTTGGCCCGAGGGTAGCCTCGGCGGCCGGCCTAGGGTAGGCTACTACAATACAGAGTTAAATAAATGTGGTTATTTATTGACTTTGTTCGTCTTTTTTTATTTTTTCATGACTGATTTTTTCGTGACTGATTTTCACAAGATTTTGTGAAGTGAAACCAGGTCATGAGCCTGAGGTATACGCCATAGGCTAATACGGTTCCGGTAGGCCTACGCCACAGTAGAAATTTATTTAATAACTGCAGCCTTTCCTGTGTATAGGCCTCTTAGGCCTACAGGTATGTAATGTTAGTGGCGTTGGAACTAAGTAATCTGTTCATGAGCCATTTCTTTCTCTTATTGAATCATGACTCTTCTTTTTCAGCCACCCATGGGAAACCATCGCCAGCGCAGCATACAGAAAGTACCCAAATCCCATGAATCCAAGTGTGATAGGTACAGATGTTATCGAACGCCATGTGGGTGAAGATGGCATTCTCAGAAGCCACAGACTGATGACTACATCTTTTGGTTTACCCACATGGGTCACAGATGTAAGTTCATACATCATGTTTCTGTTGAGCTTGACCATACTTCTAAGGATTTGGGCTTTACATCATTAGTTAAGTTGCTACATTCTGAATCTAAGGCACCAGTACTCCTGTAAAGCATAAATTGATTGGATTGGTTCTCTGATATAGTATACTGTATGTTCTCTGTGTTAGACGTTTTTTCATTGTACATTCTCACTTGGCAAGGTGCCCTTGAAGCCAATTTGTATTGCACTGAAACTGGGTCAGTCTGTAATCGAAATTGTGATGGTAGCAGTTTTACGTATATAACAAGATCAATAACATGAATGTGTCGATACTTATCTATCAAGTATCTGGTGACGCACTAGAGATTCTTGGAAAATCTATCAGAATTGTATTAAACATCTGTCCTAGTCCTCTCTTAAATGTGCATTGAACATATTGATATGAACCACTTGAAGTTCTAGGAATTGATAATTTCTTTACCAGAGCCATATTGGACATTGCCCCTCTCCTGTCTAAAGGTCACGGGCATGTGATTTCATCACATGAATACAGTGACAAAACTGGGCCAGGGGACAACCTTTCCTGTTGTGCTTGTTTTTGTTTAATGTAACTGAGATACATATGTATAATGTAACTGAGATATACACTTAATAATAATAATTACTGTGGACAGCACTGGCAATGTCCCAGTAGGCTGTATTATTTATGCATGTCATTGTCTTGACTTATATTATAGAATGACATTCTAAAATCTTCTTGCAGCTGCTTGGAGACCAAGCTGCCCATGTTAGTGAACATTCAGAAGTTGATCCAAAATCAAGGACATTAACTCTCCGTGCTAAGAATGTAAGTTTATGTCCTACCTGAACTATCCCATGAAATCTTATAATAGTGGCACAGCGGTTTTGTTTTTTTGCTTTAGTTTGGGAATTGGAAATCTTGTGAGCACAGCAGGTCTGGACAAAAGTCAGGAGCTTGTGGTGGAGTGAATGACAAGCGCATGTGACCAGTACTGTAATGTACAAGATTCAAATTTCGTTCATTTGTACTATACCGGTACTGAAGGATGTGCTACTCTCTTTCAGCTGACTTTCCAAAGTTACCTCACAATAGAAGAAAAACTAGTATATTCTCCACACCCGGAGGACAAAACGAAGTAAGTCAAAGTAACATACCCGGTAGTAACAATTTTCAGTCACTTGACAAGTACAGGATTACATGCAACCTTCACAGAATATGGTTGGTGGCTACTAGGACAAGTGTGGTTGTGGCCTGATGGCCCTTGACCTAAGAAGCTGCATTGTTCTTGATTTTCCAGGACTCTTCTTGAACAGCAAGCGTCCATATTAGTACAAGGTGTTCCCTTGACAAGTTATTTAGAAAATGTAGTGGCAACTAATATGACAAGTAATGCAAGCAAGGTAGGTAGCGGTCTGCCAAGTCTTGACTGTGAAGTTATTCTGTTCCTAGCAAAATTCCTAGATAGGCAAAAAAGTGATGGAGGTAATTTATCAAATGTAACATTACATTTCACTTCCTGGTCTTTTTTTCCTTCAGGGTCGGCAAGCAATAGAATGGGTGGTTGGCATGATCAAATCAGAAGCCCAGGATCTGTCATCAGCGATGTCGCGGGGTGTCGATCACGCCATGAACGATTTAACCAAGAACGTTGACAGCATCATGCAGAATAGCAAACCAAGCAGAATATGATGTTGGCTTCTTTTAGGAAATATTCGTCTTGTCGGCGTTTTATACTTAATTTATTTGGTTTTATGCTATTTGCAGCTGAATGTACAAACTTGCTGAATGATGCACGGCACCAGTCTGTTTGTTCAGGACTTCCATTTGTGATATAAAGATCTGTAGATTTGAAACTTTCCATTTGTATAGCACAAAATGCTGTGATATCATATACATCAGGACACCTGATATCGTCATCGGTAACTTTCTCTCCATCCTCCTGCTTTTAAGGGTGTTTGCATTCTGTAGATGGACTGGTTTGGTCAGATGGTTTATCCCTGTGACCCTTCTTTCGAGAGCTGGCTGATACCCTTCTAGATCTGGCGATGGGATTGTGCATAACTTACTTGTGTGACTCAAGAGCTGCATTGTGATAAGATTGTTAAATTATTCAGCCAGGCTGTGCTGATGCATATTCGTGCATGCGTCTTGAGTTCATGTTTCTGAGTACCGGTGGACGAAAAATATTTGTTTTTGTGTATGGTTTATGAGGATGGACTTAGTTGTGTAATTGCCAGCAATGAAGACCACTGCGCAGTGTAATTCTAGTGGAAGAAAAACTTCCACAGAGTCGTGTTTTCGTTCTGAAGTTGTGTTCTCTGTGAGTGTTCAAAACATATTCTTGGAGATCGTGCTGATATCTGGTGTCCAACCCATGACTCTCATAATACCTTTCATATCATTGGTCACTTATTCATTTTAGGCACAGTCGTGCACCCCATTATGCCCGTCCACAAATGCATATCCTTCCATTTGACATTAATGTGTATTTTAGGCCTAAAATATGGGCGTTATCAATGTCACTGTAGATGTCACCTCAGTTCACATACGGGCATGGGGTGTGTGGCAAGTATTTTTTCCTGCACTGTTTCATATAGTTGTCATACTACCTAATAACCTCATAAGCAACACAGTGCCTTTTGCTCGGCTGCAGGGAGTTTCTTTAAAATGGCAGCCAAAAACCTGTCTGACAAGACGGTACATCTTTCACTGAGGACAATAGACTGATCTTTGCCCATCACTTGTTAAGCCTGCCAAGGTTGTGTGCACTTGAGGCTGTCCTGTATAGACTCAACGTCAGTTTGGGAATGTTGGCTTAATCATGCTCAAATATGCGCCCCTGTGGCATTGAAATTTGCCAATAAAACTTTAACTTAGTGATGTATGTTGTTCCTCTCATTGATTTGTTCCTGCATTTGGTGACTGCTGAAGGGGCAGAATACTTACTTTTAGAAGCCCCCACCCCAACTCAGTGATGTATGTCGTTCCTCTCAGTTTTCTTGCATGTTGTGACATAGGGCCAATTTATACTTCTACCAGTAGGAGCCAATTCATACTTCCGATCGGTATGGGGTCTACTGGCCAATTCATACTTCTACCGGTACGGGTCGATGCGTACTTCTTAAATACCAGTATGGACTAATTCATACTTCTTACAATATGAGCTAATTCATACTTCTTATCAGTACCGGCTGTTTTATATTTCTTACAAAAATGCTTGGGTTTGAACCAGAATTGTTTGGAATAACTTCGCATTTTCTGCTGGGCATACTGGTCAGAAGATTTACACCAGTACTAAATATACTGCATTGCAGTCTGTTAATTGGCACCTTCACTCCCTAATTCACAGTTCTCGCTCTGTTAAATGGTCCTGTAACAAATCAGAGACGGCAAAAAACACCAGATTGAAGATATTTACTCCGTAATTTATTAATACAGATAAGCCATAACTACAGAATAAAAGCAAGTTATTGCATTTGCTGGCGAAAAAGCAATGCTGTTAGGGAGGTTTAGAAATCAAACAATGAACGTAAACTTTACGACAACGTTATTTTTCAGACTACACATTAACCAGATTTTATATTGCATTTTCAGTACAAAAATAACGTTGTCGTTAATGTTTCCGTTTATCGTTTGATTTCTAAACCTCCCTATTGACAACATGTACACTTGAGCCATTTGCTAGCACAGGAAGTTGTGTACAGCCATGATAAAATGAATCGCACTCAACCATACAACCCATAGTGTAATCAATCATCCAATACAATTATCAGTCGTTCCTAAGCAACGGTGCACTCGGCAAAGCATGGACTATGTCACCTGTGACCTGTGGGTTTCACACCCTCCGCCATTA
>NMRB01000152.1:592901-603335 GCA_002633025.1 Notospermus geniculatus
TCCGCTGCTGTTACTCTGTAACGAATCCTTATTCTGGTCTTCGTCTGACGAATCCGGCGATTCTAGATACACAACTTTGTCCTCTGGGTAGATGAAAGTTGCCTCGTCCGTCTCTACCAACATGGCGCACGTCTTTTGTGCAACTTTTTGCGACGTATACGTGGGAGAATCGAATTCCTTCAGCGCTGCCAGATGTGCTGGCTGGGGTATGCTACGAATCTTCTCCCCGACGCAGTCCCTGCTTTTGCAGGTTTCAACATCGTCATCCCGACAGGTGCACACATCCTTTGGTGCAGCTCTTGGTTGCCCTTCGTTGGCGACCGCACCAATTCCCTCCGTCGATCCATTGGTGCTGTTGTTTCTACGGCGCGTTCCATTCGGACTGTCACGTTGGTACATCATGTTTGGAGTCGGCTCACCTTTACCCCTTCAAACGTTGCCCATCGAAGTGATTCTCAAGGAACTGAAAGACAAAGAGAAAATTCCATTATTCCAGTTATTTCTGCCTCGCGAGAAAACTCAGCGAAAAATACGCGCACGCGAGCTATCTGCTGAGCAAACGGTCTCGAATGACTTTTTGCTCAGCAGATAGCTCCAGTGTGCGGCAGGCTTTAGATCGCTTGCGATCGCCTGGTGTGCTGCTGGTTTTACTGGCAACATACCGGGAAGAAGCGGCAACGTCCCAACTCTTGCCTCTTGGGAAAACGCTCCAACACAGTCTATTAAACTGCGCTATCAGAAATGCAGATGTCCCGGACTCGATCAGATTTTTCTCTTCACTAATGAAGCTTCTCGTATTCAATGATAAAAATACAGTTATTGATTTCCATGCAAGGTTGATTATCTTGTAGATTTAGTCTATGTTGAAGCACAGACCGCGTATGCTGTGAATTCTTGCTGGGATAATGATTCCTCATACATTTCAATCAGGAGACGCGTCTCTAAGCAGGAGCTCAAAAAGATCGGTAACGTCTCTTCGGTCTTTAGTGATGTTTCGCAAATCTGACGAAACACGAAGTACGAAATACGAAATTGGACTTCATTTCCATGACGTAATGTATTTCTGGAGATGGTTGGTACCACATGTCCCTGCTGCCAGTGGTCTTTTAGCATATCATGTAAAACCGAGAGAGTTATGGTGATGCATCTGGAAATTTTAAATTTCCGCTTCGTACATATGAAGTGGAAACGAAAGATAAATTTCAAAGTTTAATACACACCGTAATGTATCGGTCTAACGTCATACACTGAAAGACGCTGTAGCAGGCGATAAATTTTGTGGTACCAACCATCTCCTGAAATACATTACGTCATGGAAATGAAGAGTCCAATTTCGTATTTCGTACTTGTGTTTCGTCAGATTTGCAAAACCTCACTGTTGCCAAACATGGAATGGAAAACCTGAGCCATGTGTTGGCCCACACACTCGCAGTCGAAGCGCTCGCTCCATCTTACCTCAAGTTCTGGGGAGACTCCCCAGAAGGATTTTTCGGGAACTCGAAGACCAATGGAACTGAATTCAGCGCTTGTGGACACGAACGTACAAGCTAGCGCGGATGTCGGAACTAGTACTGTGGTCCACATCGGACGTTCGTCTACTTCACTAACAAGTCCACAAAATGCAAAGTAACCCAGCTAATCGCAGGTGTAAAGTGTGAAAATGATCCTGTTTCTCAATGTTTCCCCTCATTGTATGGGATACATTATGAAAGAAAGCCAGATTCCTCTGTGTTCCCCAATTGAAAGTTTTGGTCTTTCTGTAGCTGTATTTTGTAGGGGAAACACTGAGATATGGGGAACACTGGGAAACGTTACACCGGAATGAATTTGATCATAAACATAGAAGACATTCAAAAAGGAGCTGTGCGCAGTCTTCTTTAAATTGCTATCATACCCGGGTATCATACCAACTGTCACCAAACTATTACGGTTGAAACTCAACCATATATTTTTCAAAAATGAGCTTCATTGATCAGTAAGTTCGATCCTTGCCCCAGGCTAATATGCCTGGAAATTTTTTCCGCTGTCGACGCGATTTATATGCAATGCATATGTATTGTGGTTTTTTCCAATATTATGGCCGCTGTTTGTAAACATGGTGGTTATAAAGCTTAGCCACATCCGATTTCGCCGGTCAAGGCTACTGAGAAAAAAATGATAAAGCATTTTCGCTTTCATTTCCAACAAGTTGGCACGTTGCCTCCATTTTTAAGCCTACCAAAGCCGGATTATAGGGCTAGGTCTATCATAGACATGCCGCATAGACCACACTGGCATTTTCCTGTTTTTAACATATATTGCTAGCAAGAAAATGCAAATGGTTAATCCGCGCGAATTAGCATGCACGGCCATCACCATAGCGTATCTCCGCAATGAACCCGACTAGCTGCATGCGCTAATGATGAAATCGACACAATAATTATATGAATGCAACATAGACAGTAATAAATATTGCATACCCACCTCCCATCCGTCTGGTGCATGCAGCAAAGGCAGAATCCGTATCCCTATCGAGTTTTGTCCTTGAATTTTTCTGGTAGGTTCTGCTGTGTGCTACAGTTTACGATATTTGTTTATGATTGTGTTGCAGACGGCTGAAGATGATGACATCAGTAGCTTGGCACTAGTCGCGGCTAAGGCTGAACCGTAATTGATAACGCTCTCTGCTACACGGTGATACACGGGGACTATCGATCGGAGAGTCGGCGTGATCACCCGACGTCGGCTGTATCACGATACGGGGTGGCGCGAAAACATATATTAAACATTCCATTCGTTTTGTATTGGCGTGATCATTAATTTATGCCAGCACCATACCAAGAGGAAAATTCCGTTAAATTTTTTAACAATCAAATCCAAGAATCTGTCGCTGGACTTTGTCCTTTCTCATAGCATGATAAGGCGTCAGCAGACGGGTCGTGACTAGCCTTTCCATTTTAAGGTGGCGGGGGTGACTAGCCCGGCGCATTCTCCCGCTGAATATGGAAATGATTTGAATGAATTTATTCATGCGCTCAAGCGCAGTCGTTAGATTTAATATAAAGGGCGCTATGTGAAATTTATATAAATGTATAAAAAAACATATAAACTCCAGTACTCAGGACAACTGATTTTCCCAAAACGGAGACATCAAATGGATATCCATTGTATATCAAATGTATATCCATTCTACATCCATTCTATATCCAGAAAAGGATCGTGGTGGATTTTTTGTCTTTTCTATGTCCATTGGATATCCAGTTCGGACATCCAATGGATATAAGGAAAATTTCCTTGTGTATCTCCCCCGCCACCTTAACTTCATGCAATGTTATATGACCCGTCGAAGTCGCAACAATTCTCTAATAAACGAGATTAGGATATCGGATGTTAATGGTTCTGATGGACTTCGGCCAATAAGGATGTTATAACGTGGTACAGTTCATAAAATAGAGCAAATGAACTGCTAATAACCCCCCACTTATCCACCATCTTTGAACAGCCATATCGCAGTTTTATGACGTCACCGTCACCCAGCTGTTCCGTCTTTTCCGCCTGACCACTGCTGAGCGGCGGCGGCGGCGGCGGCCCAAGGCGCAAAAACTGCGGCCACGCCTCGCGCTTGTTCTGTTCTCACGGATGGCAAAAAATAATGTGAGATGGGAATCATTTAAATGCATTTTAACCATTTGTGCAAACCTCACAGAAGGAATGTTCTTTCCATAAAACAGTGTAAGTCAGATGCAGTGCACAATAAGACATGCTCTTAATGAATATAAATAGCATTTTATTCAAAAAAGACACATTTTAACAAAATAAGAGGTTTAACTTCATACAAATCATAGACTCATATCACATTAGTCTGGACGGAACCTAAACAGCATTATGAGGTGGAATGTTTGACATACACTTTCAGTGGTTGCATCTCAGTGGGTCTTATGAATAAAGACTAGTAAATACTTTTACTTGAATTTTGCAATACAAATGCACTAGGCAATCCTGTACAAATATGAAGTAAAATCATTTGCTAGTCTTTATTTTTATGACCCATGCATACACAAGGAAATTTTCCTTATATCCATTGGATATCCAAAGATTTGGATATCCAATGGATATAGATTGGATATCCATTGGATAAAAAAAATTAAAAGGATCGTGGTGGATTTTTTGTCTTTTCTATGTCCATTGGATATCCAGTTCGGACATCCAATGGATATAAGGAAAATTTCCTTGTGTAAACCAGGAGGACACCTTGTCATCTTGTAATATCAAGCCGGTCACTTCACATGATATTGGACAACATGTGCTACCATCTTAGTATCTGACCATACTGGTAGGATAGGGAACCAGTTACTAAGATCTACTAGAAGGTTTCAATATTAGTGTCATCGGTTGTCGATTTAGCATCTGCCTTTTCGGGTTTGGGAGCAGAATAACTGATCATGTCATACGTGATGGCCTCCTGACGTTTTGCCAATCGACAAAACACGCAGATGTTGACAACATCGGCATCATCCATTTGGGACATGGAGAAGGGTTTGCCGCATATGAGACACTGAAAAAGAAGACAGGTCAGAGTTATGTCGGAGCAAATCCTGATGATACCAGCATTGTCACAACATTGTAATTGACAAAATGCCAGAATATTTTGTAACATGCGTGTGAAATGAGAGAGACTAGTCATAGAATTACACATATTTACAGACATGCAAAAGAGGAAGGGGACCAACCTTAGCTATTTTCAGCCCAATTGACCTCTTATTCTCCAGAACAACAGGAATGTGTTCACTGTGCTCAATGTTCCAAAGGCGCACCGTAGTATCCTGCACAAAAAGACAGGAACAAAATAAGAATTCATGTATTACGTAACGCATGATTTCTGAACGATACACTCACAGATTGTTACCCTTTGGAAAATCAGTTATGATATAATGTCTGCTTACCTTGGAGCAGGTGACAATCCAATTTTGATTTTGTGAGAATCCAACATCCTCCACCCAGTCAGTGTGACCCTGGAGCTTCAGCTTCTGCACATAGTTCTCGATGTCCCACACTACAACACTCTGGTCATATGACCCAGAAACCAGCTGCAGACCTGAAAATACCAAGACGTGTATAAACCTGCATGCCAAGCTTCCATCGTTTTTGTCTGTCCACAGCTAACTTCCCACAAACTTTGTTGGTCTGAGTATGGAAATGAGTCTGAACACCAGGGTGCACCTGAATGATTAAATTGTTGAGGAGTAAGTGGCCCCGGAATTGGATTGAATTGCCTCGCTGCTGTTCACACGATATTTTGCTGAAAAAACCCATTCAATGAATTCAGACATGTCTTCGGTTATGGTGAAATATCACCTGGCATCCCTTTCAACGAATACCAGTCAGTGCTGCTCATGCTGCACCTCGTAACTCACCATTTGAACTAAAGGAACAACAGCTAACCGAACCTTCATGGCCTTTGTTGAGTGTTTTGGGACCCTCAGAACTAAAAGAGAGAGCAGACATCATGTCAATCTATTGACCACAACAAACAGTCGAACAGTATAGCACCTTTCAAATACATGTATTCAGCCAAAATAAACTTGGACTAAGACAGTAGTTACATATACTGAATCCTGACACAACAGATCCATTGGAATGAAATTTAGTGATTATTTGAGAAATACAACTGGACTTCTTACCGAAACATTCCCGTAGAGATATCCCACAACTGGATCGACTTGTCCCAAGAACACGTTGCCAACCATCTTTCATCTCGGCTGAAGCTGGCATCACTTATTGCATTTATATGACCCCTGTAATTGATAATGTTGCACCTTTTCTGTCATCAAGGGAACACCAAGTGTAGACAGATAATTAGTCCTCTGAAGAAAATGTCCCTGTATGGAACACAAGACTATATTGTTCATTTCCTCAGCTTAGATATGGAATCGAAAGCCTAGTGCCGAATACCGCAATATTATTATCAGATCTGTAGATAAATAGGGAAGTATTTGTGTAATGTACACCAGGAGGAAACTGACAGTGAATGAACACTTACTCTAGAACTAAAGTAGTCTGATCGCTTTTCAAATCAAAACATTTTGTTGTCATATCCATGGATGTTGTGATAATCCTGTCGTTCTTAATGGGACTAAAATGGCAACTGGAGATGGTACTCTTATGGTGCGCTGAAAAAAAATCAAGAGCATGCTGTAAGTAATCATATCAAACTGCCTCTGCGCAATGTTGCTGACATTCCTTTGCCGTTGTTGATGGAAATCGTTGATAGAAGAAAATTTCCGCAAAACATACTGTCTGCTCAAACCTCGGGGCAGATGAGTAAGATGTCATAAAGTTTGCGACGAACCTTTCAGCTCCTTGACCAGTTCCCCACTTCCGGTGTCCCAGATGCTGACCTTGAAGTCAAGGTCAGATCCAGTGGCAATAAGCTTCCCATCTGATGAATAGTCACAACAGGTCACAATCCCGTCATGATCAGCCGTCCACTGAAAAGACGAGTTGCGAATTACATGAGAAAACTATGCTTGTGCTGGTGTGACAAGTTGATTTTGGAGCACTAGGGACACATTTTGGAAGCTGCACTTACCAATATTTCTCCAGTTTGTAAATCCCACACATTCAAGCGTTTGTCCCAGCCACAGGAGGCAAACCTGAAATGAAAAAAAATGAGAAAATTAAGGAATAAAGCAAGCATCGACAGTTTTGATTATCAAGCATGCAGCAGGGCACTATGTCTATTTACCTCAGATGAAATGAAATAGCGGGTGGTCAACCCTCAGGTACAATGAATGATAAGAATGTTATATTCTCACCTGGAATTGCATGGACTCATTCTTGCTGCTGTAACATACTGTACATGGCCCCCATCATAATTTTGTAGCAGATCCCCAGTTTCAAAGTCCCAGAGTCGGATAGTTTTGTCATACGAAGCAGACAGGATCCTTTCATCATTACAACAAAACTGGCATGTTTTGACATCATCTTCATGACCTCGGAGAACCCGCACTTTCACCTGAAATCAATGTTTTGTATGAAGACAGAAGTAACATGAATCAGAGATCTTCTTGACTTTTGACATGGATGCTGAGGTACCAGCCTGAAATGTGACAAATGCTTGCAACATATTGGGCCGTATTTTAGAACGTTCCTTAACATTAAGGTCCACCTTAAATCTATTGTTTTCGACGGTTTTACAATAGACTGAAGGTCGACCTTAACGTTAAGGAACGTTCTAAAATACAACCCATTGAGTCTGTTAAAGGAGCTCGACGTCCAAGTTGTAAACAAACTGGTTTGTTTACAAACAGTGGCCAGCAAACTAGTTTTATTCCTTCGTGAAGGTGGCAGCACCAGTAGCGCCCCGTGATCGTTAGACTGGTGCCCGGTCCAATGCAACTCACTCACGACATTCACGTCAGTACAAATCACCGACAATAGGTGGCAGCACCGCAGGCGTCGCGTGGATAGAGAACCAGTGAGTGAGTGTTTACAATTTGGACGTCCAGCTCCTTTAATACTCACCTGTGCAAGATCTTGATGCTCCCAATTTGACTTTGGACGCTCACTCTGTTCCACCTGTAGTTTTTTAAGCTCCATGTTAATCTCATGAGTCAGCTCCAGTGCCAATGGGTCAATGTCACTGCCTTCCACGTTGAACGGATGCATCGCCTTTGCTGTCATGGTGGTGATGTTGTCGTCACTAGGCCTAGAGCTATCAAGTCAAGGACAAGGTTGTATTCAGTATTGCAAAATGACTTAGGCTGTTGTTCTATTGGATTGATGATAGCTGGATATCTGAAATCACAATCAAAATGTCATATAGTAGGCCTATGCTGAAAAATCACAGTAGGCCTATGCAATGCAGTAGCTTCTTATTTGTGTGCATATCATGATATCAGTGTGTGTGTCATGTGTGCATCTGTATGTAGGCCTATGATGCATTGCCACTGGCCATGCTGGCACTGCAGTTTCTGTCTTCTTTCTGCTGACATGAACACTTCTCGTCTTCTGCCAATCCCACTCCCATACTGATTCATCAAGCTGAGTTACTTTGATTGAGAGCCTAGTGGTACCCTGGCCTATGATGACATTTTCTAATATGACAGCGTTTGTTTCGACATACCNATACGTCAATCGACTTGTCTTTCTTTGCGGTATCTTATAATCCAAGTTTCATCGGACTTTATTGCAGTTAAGTCGTTGAAATTGACCAAAATGTCATTTTCGCCGATCGGCTGCCTCCATTGAAATGACGTCATCGCCAGCGCCACACGAGGAACATCAGATCGGACTATTTGTTCGGGGGAGAGAAGCCTCTCAGACAGTTCGCATCTGACCTCAGTTTATTCCAGGCTAACAGAGATTTATTGTCCGTCAGATGAATAAAATTACATTTAGTCAAATATAGCAACGGAAAACATCCATATTTCTAGCACATAAACTCACAGGGAAAAACTCAGCTGAACACGTGAACACAGGAGCAGCTACCCACCCCTACGAAAAATCGACGCGACCTCGCAAAACACAGCGCTCGTAGCGGCCAAATCGTGGAACTACACTTTGTACACAACCTCGCGTGCAAATGTACAGGGGTCAAAATATCGAGAAATATTGGGAATATCGCGATGAAACTTGGATTATAAGATACCGCAAAGAAAGACAAGTCGATTGATGTATGTTGCATCAAAATCGGGCCAGGCGTTGCGAAGCTATCGTTGATAAACCTCGCGCCAATCGGAACTGGAATGAAGAGTAGCTGCCTAGGCTATAAATATAACCGTGTCCCCAATCAGATATGACTGCCTGCCTGCTAGTGCTAGTGCTGAACACACATTTTGCAATCCTGCAAGATAAGTTAAAATTTATCTTTTTTTCAGATATCTGTCGTGTTTGCCGCTCCGAGGGCTCATCCGACAAGCCCCTCTTCCATCCATGTGTATGTACTGGAAGTATTAAATTCATACACCAAGAATGGTTAGTATAGTACATCATTTTCTTTCATTTACCAGGTTTTGTTAAACTTTGGTTAGGTGAACGTTTTCCAAGAAAGTTGCTGCAAATTGTTGCTGGTTCTGGTTCCTTATTTCTTCACCATGCATTGATTGTGTTGTGGAATTTGACCAGGATATTTTGGATATTACTCCCTTCTCTATGCATTAATCACCGCTATGAATGATAGTCATATAACTATTCTCTTCATTCAGCCTGGTGCAGTGGCTCAAGTACAGTCGGAAAGAATATTGCGAATTATGCAAACACAAGTTTGCATTCAAACCTAGTAAGTGCATTCAAAGTAGGCCAGAAACGATAATTCTTCTGCCTTAATTTACACTTGTTATGAATGATTAGGGTTATGAGCTGCTTTCTAAATTGAAGTCACAGTTACATTGAGCCCAACGTAATGTCTGTTAAATGTTCATTTTGCTCCCTCCCTCACCTACATGTAATATTCTTCTGCTATATTTTGTCCCTTTCTTGCAGTCTATTCCCCTGATATGCCCAAGAGATTGCCCATCAAGGACATAATCAGTGGGTTTGACAAGTGTTGGGAAGGCTGTTCGTTACTGGTTTCATTACACCTTAGTTGCTATTGCCTGGTTGGGAATTGTGCCATTGACAGCATGTAAGTAAATAGAGTTCTTCTCGATATGCTAAGGGAAACCTTGAATCGTACATGTATGTGCACAATCATTTGAGAAATTCTACTGAAAGTTTTTGTCTGACTTTGAGCGACATAGAAAGCTGAGTGGATAGGTTGATGTGTCTCAGGAATTACTGAATAATTGCCCTCCTCTTCTCCGTGTGTCATACTTGCTCTCTGCCCAATATTCTTAATTTCCATGTGTTTTTCAGGTCGTATATACCGGAGTTTGTTCACAGGTTCTGTGAATTCCTTACTGCGCCTGCCATTGGATATGCTATCGACGTAAGTCAGGAAATTAAAGTTTCATGAAACTTTGGTTTTGATTCATGAAGAAAACTTCAAGAAATTCGTTGCAAAATGTTGCACAACTTTCTTGTCTCTTTGATGTCAAATGCCTCTCTGACAGTGCCTTTCCAAGGCAAATGGTTATGAGGTTTTGTATTTTCATATTTCATAGATTGGATGAAAAGATGAATCTTGTTCGTATTAATTTGAAATGTTCTGATTTTCTTAATTCCAGGGACAATGTACTGTCCGACTGTTTCCAAGGTTGTTTTGTTGTGACTTGTACTCTTTGTGCATTCATCAGCCTGGTGTGGCTACGAGAACAGATCCTCCATGGAGGCGGGCCAGACTGGTTGGAAAATGATATTCCGGGGGCAAATCATGCGGTATGTGAATCTGTCAAGGATACCATCCTCCAATGTGGTCTGTGGTGATAATGGGAAGAGTCCTGGGCACCGTGGAGGCATGTTCCCAAAGCGGGGGCTTTGGTCTTGCTCCTCTTCATACACGCACACAGTGTGTGA